>JALPQI010003359.1:0-76289 GCA_025490895.1 Thaumatotibia leucotreta
TGTTTAAATTTTGTTGTTGATTAGGTGTAATGATTTTTCTAAAGTGCAACCCAGCAGCAATGTATGCCGGCCAACTGACATGAGCCTCGTATGACGTTTAGATACTTATGTCTACTTTAAGTAATGTGGCTACCAGTGGATGCAATACATTACGGGTTCAATTATTTTGTATGAAAAAAAAAATATCTTAATTTCTAAAATAAATTTATGTAAATAGGTTCCCTAGGTCCGATAGTAATCGCCACTAAAATATTCGCCCGTATCAAATACACACGCTGTATACACTTCGTTTTTTATTGTTTACCAAATGTTTCATTACGTACAATTTAGTTTAACAACTACGTAATATTATTTGTGCAACTAGTAATAGAATACGGCAATCAAAAATGGAATCGATCATGTACCTAAAATATGCGTATTGGATTTCGAAAAAGCTGCGATACTGAGTCCTTCTATCCACTTTTGAGGGAATATTTACAAGGATGCCATTTTCACTTGGGGCAAATTTTATACAGGTAACACTACCTTTTTTTGAAATGCCTCCTTTTTCTATTTTTTTTATTATTTTCTTATACATGACGGCGGCGTCATCATGTAGAATCTAAAATGTGAAAAATATCCAATAGTAATCAATGTACAAAAACAACAGCTGCACCTGACCTGACCGATCAGGCGATCACGCCACTATGACGTCACGCCACCTGCACCCGCCCGGACCCTCTAAGTCCTATAAGTAACCTGACTGATGGTCGGTGGGGGCATTCTTGTCATCGAAATGGTCAGTGGCAGACGTTGTCTCATACGCTTTGTTATTTTAAGATTGATGTTTTAATATCGCGAATTGGTGAAGAATAAACCACTGCTCAAATACGAAGTCGGTAATTGTCTCATTCATTGGACCCTAAACCCTACTCTTATTATAATAACAGAGGAAACGCCAATATACAAATAACTTCAAAAGTAGTACATTTACACGTAATAAATAACACCTACATGATACGTGAAACATAAATAAAACTATTTGATTTGTTTTTATACATTTTTTTATATATATGCGACACCAAGCTAATTGGACGATAGTTCCCTGAATTATGTCGGCCTTATCTCTTTTTTTATGCATGCATTTTATTAAATTAAAAAATAAAAATAAAAAAAAAAAAAAAAAAAAATCTAGATAGTCTATAAAAAAAGCATTGCCTTATGTCTTATTACAATAAACATGTATAAGGAGGATAAATGGTCACGCTGAGGGCGAAATGCGGATTTAAAAAATAATGATAAAAAAAAAAATAGAAACATAAAAGTAAATATAAAAAAAAAACAACAAAAAAAAAGTACAAACAAAAAGTTACGTAAGCGGTCTAGAATCAACATAGAATCAACATTGTACTAGATATTAAAAAAAAAAGAGTTAATAAAAAAAAACAAAATTGAAAATTATAGTCAACTAGTCATGACGTGACGGCGGTGTGTCACATTGACAATAGTTTGATTCGTTTTGTCACTATAACCATTTGCCAAATGTTATTGATAATGACAGCATATTGTTGAGAGATAGAAGCTTTCCAAAAGAAAAAAATTAAATAGAATAAAACTAAAAAAGGGAGTACAAAAATTTGATTGAAGGGCTATGCCGGACCAATCAGTTTTAAGCACGCTAAAGGGACAAAGTATTAGTGTCCGGTCTAGCCAATAAAGATGAGTATATGTTGATTGAAAGATGTCGGGTCGGACCAATCATTTCGCTAAAGGGACAAAAACAATAATGTCCGGTCTAGCCAAGGATAAGGTACGTTTTGATTGAAGGACACCGGACATGACTCCGCTAAAGGGGCAAAAAGAACAATGCCCGGACTAGCAGGTAAAGAAGAAGTGACTCCTCCAGTGTCATGCAGAAGGATCTAAGAGGCTAGTCCTGACGTTCGGGCCAGGCTAACCTGATTTATCATTTGTGGTATCAAGCCAAGATAATTTATCAGTCAGGATGATCGAACAGTTAAAGTCATTCTTTCGATTCTGATATGCTTTGTTGTAAAGCTGCACGCACGAGGACGTGCGTATGTCAGTATGGCCGTGACGGCGGCGTCATCATGTAGAATCTAAAATGTGAAAAATATCCAATAGTAATCAATGTACAAAAACAACAGCTGCACCTGACCTGACCGATCAGGCGATCACGCCACTATGACGTCACGCCACCTGCACCCGCCCGGACCCTCTAAGTCCTATAAGTAACCTGACTGATGGTCGGTGGGGGCATTCTTGTCATCGAAATGGTCAGTGGCAGACGTTGTCTCATACGCTTTGTTATTTTAAGATTGATGTTTTAATATCGCGAATTGGTGAAGAATAAACCACTGCTCAAATACGAAGTCGGTAATTGTCTCATTCATTGGACCCTAAACCCTACTCTTATTATAATAACAGAGGAAACGCCAATATACAGTATGAATACTAGCATATCTTTTTTTCGGGACGAAAAAAAAAATAACCTCGAAGGTCAGGCGGGAGCGAAGCGTAGCGTTCTAACCTAACCCGGCCAAGTCGGATCTGCACGGGAAGGCTTTGCTCACTCGCTTCGCTCGCTCGCTCATTTTTTCCTTCTGGTTAGCCATATAAATAATAGTGAAAATGGTTTTTTTTTGTTGTGTTTTTCAGTGTTTGCCAAAAAAATAATTAAGTATGGGTAGGCTTCTTTGTAACTTGCCAAATGTATGAAAAGGCAACTGTTGCATCAGTGAAACGTTATTCGTCCATGAGTTGTTCGGTCAAGTGAACCATTTGACAAATGATAAGTCCGCCAAAAGTTTAGTTGCGTTATAATAATCTGCTTTACAATAATTCTGCCAAGTGAAACGTTGTCATACAAAAATTTGGCAATCGTTAGTTGTCAAAGTAAAAGTTCGGCGAAACGTTGGTTGGCAAATGAAAATCGGCCAAAAAAAATTCGGCGAAAAGGCAGACACCCTAAAAATCACAGATCAGTATAGATAGCTAACGGAGGCATGGAACATGTCGCAGCGTTATGGCCCATTGGCCTTTATAAGTGTGACAGATGCGCGCCCTATGAGCCAGTCCAACTTACCCGCGACTGCAGAATGAGCTCGGACATATCCGCAAAATGCTGCATTGTGCCGTTATTTCTTGTAAAAATAGGAGTGTAAATAAAAATTTCAAGGAGTATAGAGTCACGTACCACATGTTAGTATTGATTTTTTTAGTTATTACTTGATAAAACCACGTATTTTTACAAATGATATATAACAACCAACCGCCGACATAAATGTCATAATGATTTGTCTTGGGCGTACCAATTGGTTGAACTATTCAGTGACAAATAGTATGTGCGTTTTACATTGGGTATCGATTTATATTATAACGACGATATATATAAAAGATACCTACATATATATAGATTCTTACATAAATAGACAGCCATGACCAAAGAACAACATATTTGTGCTAAATAAATACACAAATAATGCCCTCGCCGGGATTCGAACCCGGAACCTCCAGCTTCGTAGGCAGGGTCACTACCAACTAGGCTATGGAGGTTCACAAAACCAACAACGATTCATTACGACGCACGAAAATAAACGGATGAAAATAATGATACGTACATAGATATATGAAAGAGAGAGATTTGTAACGAAGCGAAATCGTAATGAGTCTCGGTGTCTCCGAGGTCGGGCCTTTGCCACGCTGTGATTGGCCAAAGCGCGGAGAGAAGCTACCATATGACGCGGCACTAGAGAGGAGGCTACGTCGATAAATTATTATCCATAGATATTTGATAAAGCTGGAATATTAAGAAAAACATTAAAATCGATCTATCATTCAATAAGAAAGAAATACAGTCTAAAATATCGCATTGAACTATGTGTCTAATCTTTATAAACATATATTTGAATATGATGAACGAAGCAATTTATTAACGACATTATCTGATTTGTTGCTGGGAATCAAATGAACAAATAATTATTTAGACGGGTATACCTTTAATAAAGATAATGTTATCTTCCGTTTCCGCGATGGTCACATATTTAAATAAAACAACTTCAACTTTTGACAACGGTTATTGTAAGAGGCTCAAAACAATGAATATACGCGATATAATCCATTTATATTGTTTTACCTTTATAAGGATAAGATATTGATACAAAGGTCAAAATATGTAAGAAAAATTGAATATGATCAAATACATCAACAATTTATCGACGTTTATTTTATTTATTATCGGCACGATCAGTCGTACCTCTAGTTCGCGGCCTGCTCGCAGCGGCCGTACCAAGAAATGATAGTACGGTTGTGAATATCGCTAGCAATTCGATACATTGCACGGTCGCTTACCAAATTGCAACTTGCTTGCTATTCTAAGCCGTCAATGTAAAACGCACATACAATTTGTCACTGAATAGTTCAACCAATTGGTACGCCCAAGACAAATCATTATGACATTTATGTCGGCGGTTTGTTGTTATATATTATTTGTAAATATACGTGGTTTTATCAAGTAATAACTAAAAAAAATCAATACTAACATGTGGTACGTGACTCTATACTCCTTGAAATTTTTATTTACACTCCTATTTTTACAAGAAATAACGGCACAATGCGGCATTTTGCGGATATGTCCGAGCTCATTCTGCAGTCGCGGGTAAGTTGGACTGGCTCATAGGGCGCGCATCTGTCACACTTATAAAGGCCAATGGGCCATAACGCTGCGACATGTTCCATGCCTCCGTTAGCTATACTGATCTGTGGATACGTATTTCAAAACTTACATACGGTCGAGGAATTTAATTTCCTACCCATTTCGTACCTTGTCATAGTAGCTATAATATGACAGTCCTAGCAGCTTTCATATTGATTGTCACTGTGACAAGGTACGAAATGGGTAGGAAATTAAATTCCTCGACTGTACAACCGTGAGTCCAAAAACTACCAACACTAAAGTTTTGAACTTTTGACCAGCGACATGATTTTTTTTCACTGACTCTCGTCTCGAATCGTTCACACGAATTTAATGAATGTGCCATCAAAAGACGAGCACACCCTATTTATACACATGGTTTCTTGTCATTGCCACACACCATTCTTATCTGTAGCTATAATTGGGCCAAACCTTTCCTTGACCGGAGTAGACCCGACTTTATATGTAGGAATTCCTGATTAAGTGACGTAGGTATGTACGATTTTCGTAAAGCTTTTTAAAGTTAGGAAGTAACTAAAAACGTACAATTTTACTATGTGCCTACCTACCATGAGACGCCGCGGCGTTATTACTTTCTATTTTTTGTCAGCCTCCGTAGCCTAGTTGGTAGTGACCCTGCCTACGAAGCTGGAGGTTCCGGGTTCGAATCCCGGCGAGGGCATTCTTTGTGTATTTATTTATCACAAATGTTTGTTCCTTGGTCATGGCTGTGTATGTATCTAAGTATCTATACGTATCTATCTATTATATATATCGTCGCCTGGTACCCACAACACAAGCCTTAATTGAGCTTACCGTGGGACTAGGTTGATTTGTGTAAGATGTCCCAAGATATTTATTTATTTATTTATTTATCCATTCCGCTCGTACTTGCGTATTGACCCAAGCGAGCCGGATAGAAAAGTAAAAGCGCGTTAAAAACGGCGTGCAAACTCATGGTACGGCTACTGATTCAATGATTTGATAAGTCATGGCATGTTTCGCATGGTTCGCGGCGAACGTTCCCTGCATCTAGCAGTGTGGTGACGACAATATGAATATGAATACATTTGTCGCCACCCCAACTCCTCCTGCGGGTGTCGTAAGAGTCGATTAAGGGATTGAAGTGTCATTGACCATTTTTGATAAAAGATTGATGATGGGCAGCACTGTCATCATAGTGGACACATTACTGCGATTGCCAATCCGTTTGCCCAGCGTGGCAATTATGGGTATTTTCCTCCTAATGCGTTTATACGCATAGTTTAAAGGAGAGGCCTACTTCCAGCAATGGACTATCATAGGCTGATGATGGTGGTGGTGGTGGTTCCCTGCATAGCGGAGCCTCAGGGCTTGAGCTATGCAGATGGCAAGGCACCGGAAGGCTTAACAATGGTTCCTTGGGCATAGGCAATTGGGCAAGGAGTCGCTGTCTGCTGTAGGTATGATGCGTCATGTCTGAGTACATTTGCGCCTTCGCATGTGTCGCAGAGCGGCGAGACGCTGCCAGGGTGAAATATCTGACATACAGTTATTTAGGCTTACAATTATGTTCCCGTTGCAATGGAAACAGCTGGGCCATGGTGTTAGGAGGTAAAAAAAACTGGTGAAGGCCGCGAAGGATTTGGGAAGACGTTTGAGCGATATAGAGGCTGTAATCCTCGTTCGCTTACCATCCGACGTGGCAATTTTGCGAGCATTTTTGACACGTTTGGACGGGGGAGGGTCGAAAAGGGGCTAACTATTTAGTTCTAATTTAGTTAAGGAAGATTATCATGTGTTTTAGTTACTGTTAAAGTTAATTTGTATTATCATATTTTAATTGTTTAGGAGACATTTTTTCTCAAAGAGCCACATCATCAAATCTATTAATTTTAGCCCATATACTCGGATATCTTGATGCAAACAGGCAGGCAGGCAGTTTTGAGAAATGTGAGGCACATGATCTCATAGTAGGTACTTATTAACATTAAGCAAATCTAAATTATATTCTGCATGCATCCCAATTTCTATGAAAAAAAAAATGGAAATGCCGTGTGGTGACGGTAGTAATACATTTGTCACCACCCCAAATGGTGACAAATGTATTCTTATTGAATTGTATCCCAAAAGTGTCGTAAGAGTCGACTAAGGGATTGAAGTGTCACTGAACATTATTTGATAAAAGATTGATGATGGGCAGCAGCGTCATCATAGTGGACACAGTCATTACTGCGATCACCAATCCGCTTGCCCAGCGTGGCGATTATGGGCATTTACCTCCTAATGCATCTATACGCATAGTTTATAGGAGAGGCCTACGTCCAGCTGTGGACTATCATAGGCTAATAATGATGATGATTGCAAAGCAAATATTATACTGATAAACTCCCCCACGGAGTCGGCGGCATGCGGCATGTGAACAAAATTACCGATAACTCCCCAGTGGCGCTCTTGGCATTGACTATTACCGTAAACCACCCAACTATGATCCAATATTGCAGCTGTGGTCCACAATTTCAACTCCTAAATAAGCATCACTCCCAATCTTCTTTTTGGATTTGTCCACGTTTTTTTATTATTAATGAGCAGTTTTTGCTTACGAATACCACGATTTCTGAAACAATGACACCAAATGGAAGATATTCGATTAAGTTTTGTACCATTGTGGAGCGTTTGGACTATAGTTAGGTGGTTTTACGGTATAGGTTATCATATCACATCATCAGCCTATGATAGTCCACTGCTGGACGTAGGCCTCTCCTATTAACTATGAGTATAGACGCATTAGGGGGTAAAGGAGGAAGAATACATTTGTCACCACCCCAACTCCTCCTGCGGGTATCGCAAGAGGCGACTAAGGTATAGAAGTATAGGTTATGATTTATAATAAATACATAAAATAAAAATTTCAGGAAATCGTACACAAAGCGACTTGTTCCATTTAGTCCCACGGTAACCTCAATTAAGGCTTGTTGGGTTCCAAGCGACGACATATATAATAGATAAATATAAATACATATCGTAGGAGATAGTGCAATACCGCGTAACTACCAAAGCAGATAGAGTTCAAATATCAAACCATTGACACTCAAATTGACGCTAATTGAATTTGTTAGTCACGCGGTAGCAATACCCCCGACGATATAGGTACTTAAATACATAGTCAGCCCCTACCAAGGAACAAATATTTGTGATAAAATAAATAAACACACAATTAATGCCCTCGCCAGAATTCGAACCCGGAACCTGCAGCTTCGTAGGTCGATTCACTACCAACTAGGCTACGGAGGCTGACAAAAGTGAATTGAACTTTTGCAGTGCCTATTATTAATATACTAATTACCTATCTTCTCGTAAATAGGGATGATGACTGTAGTTAAAATAAATTATTTAAAATTATGCAATTATTACTAAGATGTAGATTGCAATAATTTTTGTACAGAACTTCTATTTAATAAATTGAAAAAAACTTAAAAGTGTAGGTTATTTGGCAGTACTCAAACGTGACGTCATTTTTGAGTATTTCATAATAAAATTCCATAGTGGTGATAGTTTTCACAGTTTGAAAAAAGATGCTGATTTGACTTGCCAGTCAACATGATCATGCCTATTGAAAGAAGCTCATAGGCTGTTTTAAAATCACGCAACTAACATGCGTATTGATTCGAGGAATTCCCTCGGAATTAACCATTACAGCGACCGACATATTATTGGGTTTATCTATTGGTAAGGTTAAATGTCACGTTGATTCGTTAGTGGCCTATTTCACCATAAATACAAGCGTGACAATTGTAAAATATTACTGTTACTGACGTCACAGGCATCCGTAGGCTACAGCTACCGCTTACTATCGGACGGTCCGTGTGTTTCATCACATCACATCATCAGCTTATCTCAGTGCACTAAAAAAAAAATGGTGCAACTGGTGAAGGGGGGATGATTTTTTTTTCTGTAATCCAATAGTGTGGCGTATTACTGAATAGGTCTCTTAAAAAGAATAAGAGTCTTAAAATAAACTTATTCCTAAAGTTAATATTTTCGGAAATAATTGCTCCAGAAGAAAAAAAAATTGTGCCCTCCCTCGATCTTTGGATTCGTATGTCCAAAAAATATGAACAAAATCATGAATAGTGAGCTTGGATATTTTGTTTTCAATTTAATATAATTTTAAGTTATGTTTTGTGCTAATAAATTCATTTCATTTCATTTTATTTCATTTCATTAGTGAATATTTTAAAATAAACTAGTAGTAGTGTCATAGGAGCCGTTTATTTCTGATTGATCGTATTTTAATCCCAAATAATTACTTGTCAAAAAGTACTATATTTTTATACAGTGTAGTATATTTTTAGGTTACGCAGGTTTTTTTTAAATCCTATAAATTTAAAAAAAAATTTTGACAACCCTATTCTATAACCACAGTCACAACTAGTAAGAGATTTTTTTTTTATCTTGGGAAATCTTACACAAATCAACCTAGTCCCACGGTAAGCTCAATTAAGGCTTGTGGTGTGGGTACTAGGCGACGATATATATAATAGATACTTAAATACATAGACAGTCATGACCAAGGAATAAATATTTGTGATAAATAAATACACAAATAATGCCCTCGCCTGGATTCGAACCCAGAACCTCCAGCTTCGTAGGCAGGGTCACTACCAACTAGGCTACGGAGGTTGACTAAAAAATTTTCTTACAATCATAATTAATGTTTATCTGTTTGGCCTGTAGGTTGACTGGTAGAGAATGCCTTATGGCATTAAGTCCGCCTGTTGTATCTGTATTTTTTTACTGTGCAATAAAGTTTAAATAAATAAATCATCTTTCTAGCGTCACTTTGACATGGTTTCGCAGTAGACTAGGGTTCTATTTGGTTGACTGTACAGCAACAGCTTTTAATAAAATACACTAAACCAGGTAGTTATAATTTAACCACTAACGTCACGGCATACAAATATAACATAGACAATAATGACAGGATGGTTAAAAGTTCTTTTATAACACGCTTTTTGTATTAAGACACTCTAACACCATGTCCATTTTGTAACAATATATAATTTAAAACAATTTACCACATCGCTTAAGCAGAACTAGAAATTGCTTTCACTAAACTTAAGGGGGCTTTCGCATTTCGTAATATGATCACGACAAATATTCCTAGCCGATGAAATATTGTATAAATAAAAACACAAATCAAATTTTATCAAATTGAAATGAATGTTGAGTTTGCCTATAATAGGGTGAATACTCTAGCAATTGTATTTTAATATCAATGTTAATTTATGAATGTTCTGGTATTGCACTTGTTGGCGAACCTTAAATAAATAAAAAAAATCGACCTAGTCCCACGGTAAGGTCACTTAAGGCTTATGATGTGGGTACCAGGCGACGATATATATAGATACTTAAATACATAGACAGCCATGACCAAGGAATAAATATTTGTGATAAATAAATACACAAATAATGCCCTCGCCGGGATTCGAACCCGGAACCTCCAGCTTCGTAGGCAGGGTCACTACCAACTAGGCTAAGGAAGCTGATAAATATCTCAACAGATTACAAATGAATAATAATTTAACATTATTTGAATCAGGCGTTACTTTGTTGTCATATCAAAGGATGTTGCTCATGTTTGTTGCGTATGTTAATTTGGACCTGGAAGTACCATATTTCTAGTTCAATCACTGAACCTGACATATGGAATTTCATACTACTTTGCAGCACTAGACCAGAAAAGTACCGGAAGATAATTATCTAGTTTTGACAAGTGGCAATTACAATTAGTAACATAACATTTTGGCATTCATTGGATAAAAAAAATCAAAAACTACAGCATATACTAGCTGTAAACCAAAATATAACCGTTATTGCATTTATGTATATAGATAAATAAATAATATAGATAAAAAGAGTGATTTGAAGAGTCACTGACCATATTTGATTCAAGATTGATGATGGGCAGCAGCTATACGCATAGTTAATAGGAGAGGCCTACGTCCAGCAGTGGACTATCATAGGCTGATGATGATGATGATGATAGATAAAAAAATAAATTTTATGAATCGGAAGTAAAATATTAATATTTCTTTCCCTTATATTTTTATAGATGGCTCCTTAAGTGTAATGGCGTCGGGTAAGTATTTCCTCAGCCATTATGGACCATTTATTAATTAGGTTCCAGAAATGTTTCATACAGAGTTTGACACATTCTCTATTGCTCTAGTTCAATAAACATGTATGCTATTTGGACAGCTGTGCTACTTATTTGGATGTATCACTACGGAAACGCTGCAGAGAAATATACGAATGTACTTAATTATGAAAAGTTTGAAATGAGCCCTCTAAATGATGAATCTTTAGTGCAGTGCGTTGTAGATCTCACACAAATAACGATTATCTTTTCACCGACAATACTGATTCTCGAAAGTGAGAAAGACGATACGGATGATATATTTTTTACCAAAGTTATAGAAACCTTTGCCAAAAGAGATATCCCAATTACAATACATGATAAAGATAATCACGAAATAAATCAAACGAATGCGGTTTACGATGGTAATGTTATTGTTATCGTAAATTTTGAAAACTGTGACGAGCTTTTAAACTTTGATTTAGATCATGTTGACAAGAGAGTTAAGTACCTGATCATTATTGCGGAAATAAATGAAGATTACATTATAAAATTAAAAACTTTTGACCAACGGTATATTGAACACGATGTGACATTTATCGTTCGAGAGCTAGCGGCAAACAAATATAATATATATACTTTCCTACCAGTTATAGATGAAAAAAATTGCCAAGTTGTCAATGAAATAGAACCTACTTTAATAAACGTTTGTACTAACGGCGCCCTAGAAACAAACGTGATTTTCCCTGAAGTAATGAAAATCAACTTCAAAAATTGTTCACTCAAGGTTGGTATGGCTGCGATGTTTCCGTTTGCAATAATACCAAATAATGATAAATTGAATAATTACGATTTGATTCCCGAAATAAGAGGTTCGGATGTTGAAATTATAAGAATAATCGCTCATTACTTCAATGCCTCGATAGCATGGCATTACTTAAAAAAAGAAGAGTTGAATCCGTACATCGAAACTGATTATATAGAATTTATGGTCAACGGGAGCGTAGATATATCCGCTGGTGGCCTTTACAGGATCTATGGTGATCGTGTATCATACTCAAGGATTTATACGATGCAATCTTTATTTTGGATCTATCCCGCCCATCGGCCTGGTCATTCTTGGGTTCATTTAGCACGCAAAGTAAACGGAATATTACTGTTTGATTTATTTTATTTCATTTACTCAATTTTGTCATATTATTTTCGTAAACTTGACGGCGAAAAATACTTACTGAGAGATATCTTATTGCACAGCTGGGGAGTGATTACGGGCGCCTCATCTTTATTAGAAGCGAAATCGCTGAAGCATAAACTGCTTGACATGTCCTATTTAGTATTATGTATTTTCTTAACATCTTATATGAACATTCAATTAGTTAGTTTCTATACGATTGACGGGCCTTCTTTTTCATATAAGACCAATGAAGAAGTTATGAAATCTGGTAGAGTGCCTTATTTGAAACAGAAAAATAAGAACTTATTGCAAGAGAGTAGTTATTTAATGTATGCTAACACTTCGAAAGATTGCGGAGATTTTAACAACTGTACTATGATGATGCTGCATAATGATGGTTCGACATCAATATTTGATGATTTTTTCTACCCCTTGCAAGCTAATACAGCAGTGAAGGATGAAGCAAGAATACTGAAAGCGAAACACAATATAATGGTTGTTACTCATGAAATGGTGCTAAGCAAGGACAGTGCAATTGTTACAGGGTTTCAAAAAACTTTGAGGAAATTGTTTGAAGCTGGTATTTGCAGGCGCCTTTTGTATGAAAGTATTGGAATAAATGTAATAGCGAAGGCTGAGAGTGCAAATAAGAATGCGCTCAGTATCAGTTACCGTTGTTTGTCGGGGTGCGGTATCAAATTAGACCAAGTGATCGGGGTACTTTATTTGTGGGGCATCGGGTGCTGCTTGGCTACGACCGCCTTTTTGTTAGAGAGAGTGTGGAAAAGGCAATGTATTCGGTCAGAACTAAATAATCATTAGATCATGTTTTATGGCTGAGCCCGCCAAATTAATGAGGCTACCAAGACATTATATTGGGTGTTTCCTAGCAGGAGCAATAAATTTAACTAAAGGACTCTTCGCTTTAACCAACATTTTAGAGCACGATTTAGTCCGATATGTATTTTAACAAAAAACTTAAGACTTAAAAAAAGAGCAACTTTTAACTTAGAACAAATAATATTTTAATGTTAATATCATTAAGCGTTTATTTTAACTCGAAATAATAAATTGAACATTATGTACATTCTGCCACGTTTGTATGGAGTTACGTCATTTAGACTGATGATAAATGAAAACGTACTAGGTATGTACATTGAAAATACTTTACTGACTTTGTACAGTCAGCAACAGATATTGCTCAGAGGGTACGGTATTCATAATGATCTTAAAATACGCTTATAGTCTTAGCAATAAGGTCGTACCAAGTTCATTTTGAACACCCTGCCCGCTTAGCAATATGTGCTGTTGACTGAAAGATAAAAAGAGAAGAAACTGACCACGAAATTCTTAAAAGTCACTGACCAAAATATTATTCACTTTGATGAGTAGGTACAGGTACCTACACTAAAAATTTACTGCTTTTGTTGAAGGAAATACCCGGTACATTAATGGTCATGATTCTATACATTGCTGAATTACAATATGATACATTTACAAAATAATTTGACACGAAATCAGAACAGGTAAACGCAAGATCTTTTGTTTCCACGATAGTTATCGTACCTAAGTATGTATGTAGAACTAGATACTAGACAGTATCTAATAGTGATATAAGTAAATAGATAACCGATGTCACATAAAATAAATATTATCGTACTACTAGCTATGTGTTTTGATTTCAAACCTTCCGTATCATTTTTAATTTATTCCTTCATCATCAGCCTATTATAGTCCACTGCTGGACGTAGGCCTCTCCTATTTACTATGCTTATTTGCGTATAGACGCATTAGGAGGTAAATACCCACAATCGCCACGCTGGGCAAGCGGATTGGCGATCGCAGTAATGTGTCCACTATGATATGATGACGCTGCTGCCCATCATCAATCTTTTATCAAATAATGGTCAGTGACTCTTCAATCCCTTAGTCGACTTTTACGACACCCGCAGGAGGAGTTGGCGTGGTGACAAACGTATTCTTACTGCCGTCACCACGCGGCCAATTTAATCCTTATTTGCCACTCGGTCATAGCACCACTGATAAAATTCCCGGGTGTATACAATACAATTTATTTGACCATACTCTAGGGGCAAGCAATATTTTACATACTACATGTAACAGGAGCAAAAAATCAAACTGAAAATGCTTCAACTGCTAAATGAGGTAGGTACTTTATCATTAGCCTATATCAGTCCACTGCTAAACGTAGGCCTCTCCTATTACTTATGCATTTGGACGCATTAGGGGGACTACCCCCTAATGCGCACTAGCCAGCCCATAATCCAAAAAAATAACAAACAATTTTTTAAACTTCTGTACTAGATAATCTACGTAGTTAGGGAACCATATTCTGGACGAATGCTGCTTAGAAGATCATCTGCTCGGAGGAAGATTGGTTAGATTGATTTCAACTGCATCGATGCTCTTTAAAAACTCTGTATAACAGTATTTTCCCCTCACTAGCTCGTAAAGTGCTCGTTTATCCTTTAATACGAACGTGTAAAAACGCATATTATTCACTTGTGTGGCAAAGTAATGACCTTGGTTTTGGAATAACAAAACGTAAAATACTCATGGAAATCGTTCCATATTAATGATAATTAAATAATTTGTTTGAGAATTTAGTGTAAAATACAAACCTTCATATAATATGATGATTTTAACATATAAATCCTAAAATTCCATAAGTAACAATTGATTAGTGAATGATGATAAGATGACTAGATGCAATCACAAAACGCAGAAAATGTTAACGTCAACATTGTCAAAGAATATTATAGATTATAATCTTTATTTACCGACTCGAACACGCATAAAAATAGTAAACTAAACAACTTTCAGGGTGTTCTGTTATAATTTTGTAAAAATAATGAATGAGAATGATTTAATAATGCATTGGCGTTGGTGTGCAACTACAGGAATGTGTTAAAATCGCGCTGCGTTTACTTTTTCGTCCTAAGTTTACTGCGACAAAATCTTGCATTAAATACATGATGCATTTGGAAAATTATTATCCCTAACCGGATGATGATTGTAATCTGAACAAATAATTACCTTTTTTGAGTTTCCTCGCTATAGTGAGGGGAAAAGTTTTGTGTTACACACGGGTGCAAATGTATTTTACTTCTCGTATGTTAAAACACTCGCTGCGCTCAGGATTCTATTTTAGAACCACTCGCTTCGCTCGTGGTTCAACTATAGAATCCTTTCGCTTGCTCGTGTTTCAATTTCATACTCGCGGGTAAAATACAACTTTGCACCCTTGTATAACAAATAACTATTATTGAGGATTTTATTAATAACTAACACCCTCAATATTCTAACAAATAAAGAATTTTGAATTTGTATTTGAGGTGTTGCTCCTAGGAAGCTACCTAGGTAAGTTGCCAGACTCGGTTTCTCGCTAGCCTGTTAGTGGGTTAAACACAAAATCATGCTATGAGACTTACGAGTCTTTCCGGTTGACTTTTCAAAAATTATAATAATGAATAATAAATATAATAAATATCTTGGGACATCTTACACAAATCGACCTAGTCCCACAGTAAGCTCAATTAAGGCTTGTGATGTGTGTACCAGGCGACGATATACATAATAGATAGATACTTAAATACATAGACAGCCATGACCAAGGAACAAACATTTGTCATAAATAATGCCCTCGCCGGGATTCGAACCCGGAACCTCTAGCTTCGTAGGCAGGGTCACTACCAACTAGGCTACAGAGGCTGATCTTAAGGTCTATGAGAGTTAATTTTCTTATTAAACCCTTCTCATGTAAAGGTACTCCTTTCCTATTGAATTGTATGATAAAAATCATGACTACTGGAAGCTACCTATTTCCAATTTCAATCACGGAGAGCTGTTTTCGTCAAATACTGAACTATAATTTGGTGAACTTAATTCTAAATTATAGCTAGCTAGGAATTAATTTTTTAGGAATATACGTTCCAAAAGTACTTCATTCTAACATCTTTTCCCATCCATACCTCTTGAAGTATCTATTGATCCCAGATAAATCGATAAAAGTCGATAATCTTATACAGATTACTTATGTGTGTTTTCATTTTTTTTTATGGATCACAGGGTATTTACGAAAATCTAAATAAGAGACCTAAGTTACCATGTCCTTCACAGGTTTAGCTCGACCCCATATATCATCAGATCGGTACTTTTGTAATGTAATACAATTCCCATCAACTAAGCCAAAATTCGCTTTTACACGAATTATTTAGTACTTAAGTATTTGGTCTTCGTTAAGTGGGCTATTTATAATATTTATTGTCGCTTGGTACAGTCGCCATTAGATATATCGGATCGGCCACGGCTCTCATATATATCTGAACATATAATTTAATGTATTTAACGCCATGAAAATAAAGGCCTGCGCAGATATTTGTGAGCACCCTATTGTAAATAACCCCCCCCCCCCCTTCTATAATAAATAAAACTAGAAATTTTAAATATATTTTTTTATTAACATAAAATGTATAACAATTAGAATAACATTGGTAACTTGATGCTAAATTGAACTTATGGTAAATTAAAGATAATGGTAAATTGGCCAGTCATCGTCTAGTCTAGGGTAGGACACCTATGTTGTGAACCGTATAGTAACAGAGATTCTTTAATGTGAAACAAGCTAAACCTTTGGACACAAAACAAACAGATATTTGGACATGTAATAATAAAGAGAAATGACTATTTATTGAAAGGAAAACGTGACATTGTTATTATTGATTTTGAGGGAATATTAAGATAGATAGTTTTGACAGTATTAAGCACTGAAATTGAAGTTTATTGGTTAGTTGAACGATAAGTAAATACAGATAATAAAATATATGATGTGAAGAATGGAACAATAAAAATAAAATTCCTCAGAGAGGAAAATCCCCGACCATCTAAGTGACCTCAGTCAATTGACTGGAACTTCTAACAAATTTATTGCTTTTAACCCTAACACATCTGCTAGCTAAATTGACAGTTCCAGCAATTTTGGGTGGGGTAAAGAGGTAACGCTAAACCAACCAGTGTGGGGTCGCCTCCGTCAGTTGGGCTCTCTTCCTTACTACTACTAGCTAAACGTTTACGGTGTTTCGGAACCTAACTGCAATGCAAACAAAAGGAAAAGATGAAAAGAAGCACCAAGTATTCATACGCGTATCATTATATTGCAGTTTAACCCCAAGCTAAGCCTAGCTACAGCTAATACTCAAATTCTCCAGGGTCTAAAGGTGAAAAGCAAGCACTTTTGTTAATAATAATGATGATTGATACATTCATTCTCTCTGAATGACCAACCAAGATGAGCGTTCCTTCTGCTCTATAAGATCCAATGCACTGCTTCGCCTCGCAAATGGACCTTAAACAGTCTGCCCAAAACTCTTTGGATCAGTCTGTAGCTACTGGACTCAACTTGACAGAATCATTGTTACTTTTATATTATAGTGAACACCTTTAATAGTAGACACAGTGCATCGCTTGACGCCCCCCACACTAGAGAATTAGAGAACCTAGAAAACCAAAACAAGTCAACTAACAACAGCCCAGAATTGAATTATATTATTAGGCTTTGTTAAAGAATATAGATTTTAAAGTTACTTTAGAATGAAAGGTTTAATTACCCGTGACCCCGTGTATTGTGTGTAGTAGGTAGTCATATAACTAGCAATTACAAGGAATCAAGTTAACTTACCATAATTTCCAGCTAATAAAATAATTCTTTAAGACAAATACACTCTAAAATTTCAACACAATTTGGACAGAGCTTCGCCCTCCAGAGATTCCATCACTGAAAAGACAGGGTCTTTACCCTTTCGCGACCAAAACGCAAGAACCAAAAGCCCTTTCGCAGTAAAACTCAAAATGAAAAAGCCAAAAGCAAAATACCTTTAACAGTAAAACTCAAAACGCAAGAACGAGAAGCCAAAAAGCAAAAAGCCCTTTCTATGGAAAATCCCAGCCTTTTATACAGAAACATGACAAAATCTGTCGAAAATACTTTCATAAATTTTGAATATTTGAATTTGATAAATAAAAATATGTGAAACCAGACATGTATAATAAAAAGCCCGTATTAAACTGAATACAACAATTTACAACAAACGTAAATTGTTGATATTATTATTATAAATTTATTGAATAGTTTGTGAAATAATGAAATAATATAATAAATAAAATAAAAATGCATCGGATTTATCGCAATGAAATGTCGTGAAAGGTGAGATACGGCTTTAACAACAAATGACGTTGCCATTTGTCATTAATGTCATATGTAATCAACAAAAATTAATATTTCATAACAAAATATTATTGTTTGTTTAATTTACGATAGAACAAACAATATTTATTTCAGGGTTCGGAAAATGCATAATCATAATATGTATGTATTTTTTTTTTAATATATTTGTCGGAGATATGAGTTACTAAATCTAGAAAACGATAAGCAATGTTTTGCTTGGAGTGGTCTTTGCTTGGTGCATGCAGGTTTGCAGGTAGATGATACCAACCTATGAACAGGTGGCTGGTGACCTGACAGTATAAAAGGTCACAACTGCAGTGTTCATCAATTCATTCCCGTGTTAGACATAGAACGATTCACTCTTGTCTTGTTATGTGAAGGGTTTACATTCTTACGAAGGAAGTTATTTCTATGGGGTATGCATCCTATGCATGGACGCAAGCTTAGAACTCTCCATTCGTTTTCTACTACTGCGTAGATGCGTAGATACAAGATTCTGTAACGAGTAACAAGTAGCTAGGCCTCTTAGCTCGGCTGTCATTAGGGTTCCCGATATCAGCAAGTGGGATAAAGAATCAAGGCTCACGTAACAGTGAGTACTGGTATTGCATCACATGTAAACGGTAATGTTTAAAATCGACAACAGTTGGTAAGGTAATGATTGTTCACTATGTTTGCAGTTAAGTTTGATTTGAGTCGTGATTTAGAAAACTGCTTTGTTCTTTTTTTGTGATTACTGTTGTAAGAAAACGTGTGGGTAGGTATCCTACCCTATTGAAAAAAAAAAGAAATAAAAACAGTAATTCTAGTGATTTCAAAGTATATCATGACCCATACTTATTACTTACTTAGTTGTGAAATACTAGCAGTACCAAAATATGGGCAGGTAGCCCTTTATTTTGTTTTGTTTTCGAGTCTACCAAAAATTAATTTGTGATAGTGATAAACATTTTCAATCCATGCCTTGTGTTAAAAGTTTTCTATGCGTGTGAAATTACCGTTACAGATGTTCAACTTCAAGATCAACAAGCTCACTGTCATAGTAGTCTACAGTTTCATCCATGATGAATATGCTGTGACGATGAAACGAGCGCAATTTCTTGCGATACCTATGTCCAAGAAATTAAGAATTGAAGACGCCAACTCTATGGTTATTTTGGAGCAACGGAAATTAAAGGACAGGTTTCTTTCCAATTGTTTTAATGAAAAATTAGAAGCAGTAGTTTAAAGAACTAACGGTTGACATTTCTGTTTGTAACGTTAAGTTTTTGTGTTTTTAATACGTTTTATTATTTGCGAGATTAATTTGATTATAGTAAAGTGAAGCACAATCTTATTTTGATGTCGAGTATAAGATGAGGTCAGTGTCTAACCTCAAACTTTAGGTACTTAGTGTTATGATTAGGTCTAGCATTCCAATTATCTCAACATCTGTTCAAAACTGCTTATTGCTAGTCTACTTGAAAAAAAAAGGAAATCAGTCGGCTTTGACTTTACTTTGTTTTTGTGATAAAAATGATATCGTACAATTTGATGATTACAGTTCAACATGGTGAGTCAGAACGAGCTGCCGGCCTGCAAGTTGTTGATGTCATGCCCGGTGGCGTAGCAGGTGTCGCTACTGCCTACCGTGAACACGTGGTGCAGCACGTGGTGTGGACACGTTGTTAATCCGCTGAGCAGTTCACATTTTTGTTGGGCTATTTGAGGTCTGAGCTAATTGGTGAAACTAATGTTGTTGTAGCCATCGAGGGTTTATTCCCTTTCGATTCTATAGAGTTGAAAAAATAATTGGAGGAAGAAATGCAAAATTGAAACTAAATTAGACATCAATGTTACAGTTACGCAAGTTTAAAATAAACAAGTTTTATTAAACTCATTGAGATCGGTAATAATAATTTCTGAAGGGTGATGATGATGGTCATGATGGTGGTCATGATGATGGTCATGATGGTGGTCATGATGGTGGTCATGATGGTGGTCATGATGATGGTCATGATGGTGATCATTGTAGTGATCGTGGTGATGATCATGATGGTGGTTATGGTGATGATCATGTTAGTGGTCATGATGATGATGGTGGTGATAGTCATTTCTCATTATGTGGGCTGTCCATAGTTTCAATTTGACTACTTTAGTTTAATTAAAGTTGTGGATTATAATTATTGGAATTAGTCATTTAGTTTGCAATCGTAGAATGAAACGTTTTACATTCAGTTTGGTTACCTTTTCTCTGACTGCATACACCATTTTATCATTCGTAATCGTAGGTGTAAAATCGGATCTATTTTTCCGTCTCCGTGCGGCCACGATTGTGGGTGGCATGCGTTTGGTTTGATGGTGTAATCGGTCGATGTGTTTTTGGTTTGGTTACCGGATGGAGGTAGACCAATTTTGTTGTTACTGGATGGAAGCAACTGTGGTTTTGGTTACCGGATGGAGGTAGACCAACTTTAGAGTACTGTAACCCATTTGTTGGTTTGTTGAAGTGTTTCATTTGACTATTGTAGAACTATGTCTGTTACTGGCTAGTAAAGTAGTAAGTACATAGACTGACTAGTCTATTCGAATGTTGATGAAGTTGATTTTAATTCCCTGGGTTGATTAAACGAGTACCTAAATAATTTTTAAATTTAATGAATTCAAATCATCACTCATGTGAGCTTTCAATGGACCGAGAGCAAGTCCGAGGGATTGAGCGTGATCTAATAATCGCATCGGAAGTTCCGAAGCATGTAAAAGGTGCACGTGGACTGCTTTTTATGTGCAGTATACTCTTTGCGAGGAGTAGCACTTACGCGGCTGAGATGGTTCTAACTTCTGATAGGTTATTGGATCCTAACAATCCGATGGACAAAAATGAAATCTGGTGGTTATGGTGTAACCTGGTTGAGTAATTTACGTTTTTGTTTGAGTCGAGAGGTTGACTCATTTGAATCATTCATTAATTGAGATCATTTTGACTTATCATTTTGGTAATGCCAAAAAAAAAAAAGTTATTGTTGTTAAACGGGATGAAGTGACTATGTCACAATGTGAGTTTACGATGGACATAAACGTGACTTGGGTTCCTTAATTTTGATTTTACTGGTAACTAAAACTGAGCTGGTGGCACTATCAAAATTGTCTAACAAATTGAAGTTCATGAAATTAAAATGCTAGAAAGGCAAGTACCAATTGAAGTAGATGAAGATTGTTGTGGTATGAAGGATGAGGTTCTCAGTTCGGTTGGTCGACCGTACCAGAGGCTTGATCGTAGCCGTAGCCCGTTAGAAGTCGGTGTCTACCTTTGAGTAGTCCGTGGGTACGCGGTGCGCGATAAGCTCTGGCGGAGGTCGGATCTTGTAGAGACCGTAGAGTCATAGGGTTGACTCGGCGATCCCTTGGGGATGCGCGTAGTGTGGTTATGTGATAACCAATAGGCCACGAATGAGAGACCTGCTTCCGAAAGTTTGCCGTCATATGTTTTACGTAAAAGGTGGCTATGAAAGCCAGGTGGTACTTGTCTGGTCTTGCATTTAAATTGGTGGTAATGAATTGACTTTAAGTGATTCTAAATTCAGTTGCAAAGAATGAAATTATTTTCCTTGAGTTGAGTTGATTTTACGTAGACAGATAATTTGGTCAGGAGTAACCGAGTGGTGACACAGATTACTAATGTACGTGTTTGTTTCAGATACAAGCGAGGACGCTTGTCTTGTCAGTATGGCCGTGTCGGAGATATGAGTTACTAAATCTAGAAAACGATAAGCAATGTTTTGCTTGGAGTGGTCTTTGCTTGGTGCATGCAGGTTTGCAGGTAGATGATACCAACCTATGAACAGGTGGCTGGTGACCTGACAGTATAAAAGGTCACAACTGCAGTGTTCATCAATTCATTCCCGTGTTAGACATAGAACGATTCACTCTTGTCTTGTTATGTGAAGGGTTTACATTCTTACGAAGGAAGTTATTTCTATGGGGTATGCATCCTATGCATGGACGCAAGCTTAGAACTCTCCATTCGTTTTCTACTACTGCGTAGATGCGTAGATACAAGATTCTGTAACGAGTAACAAGTAGCTAGGCCTCTTAGCTCGGCTGTCATTAGGGTTCCCGATATATTTATTTTCAAAACTAAAATTTATGTACATAGATTAAATCTAACTAATCTACTTAACCTAACCTATATCTAAGATTGGCCCTTGTGGCATTGTACCGAGGATGCTGGCGGCATTTCCTCGCTGTATCGCAACACTGATGCGTTGTGCGAGGAAGTCGCCAGCTCTTCGGTCTTTAGTTACATCAACCAGACGTTTCGCGATCTCAGCAAACAATTTGCGTGCGCTGGGGCCCCAAGAACCTAAAGTTTCTACTCCAAACGGTACAAAATCGTACTCTTTGCCGAGGCTCTTATATTTATCACGTTTTAAAAATTCGGCATTTTCAGCCGCAGCGGCTGCCTTAAACGTAGTTCGTTGAAGATGGGACGGTGCCAGGGTATCTACGCAAGTAGCATCCCATACCAACATCCGTCCCAAGCTCCAAGGAACCAAAGACACACCATCAGGTCTCTTACCATCATCCCTAATAATACCAGTAGGCTCAAGAAGAGCAGGTACGTTGATCGTGGCAAGAGACCTGCGGATTATGTCGTTAAGCGTCGCATGTCTGGAAATACGGCCTGCGCTTTTTTGACAACTTAGTCCGTGGTGTCCCAGTCGGTCCACGTCTGTGCCACAACAGCATAAGTGAGGGGTACATACCGCGGCCCCGAGTCTCAGGCCGGTTGCGAGCCTAAGAGAGGCCGGTTCCAGGAAAGTACCAGTACTAGCCGAAGGATGGGCATGCAGCCAGTAACCAGCTTCCCGGGTTCCGACCGCCAAAAGTCTCGCACGATCCGGACCTGCAGAGCTGTTTAGAAGATAATTGTATGTTAGATCACAATACACATTGTCCCAGCTCCTTTGCGATTTTAGGTTGTCAGGAAAATTTTTAGAAGGGCAAGCAATTTTGAATGCATTTTTGGCGTCATTCAAACCCGCAGTCTCACAGTTAATAGGCAGAGCCCTTAGGATCTTTTCTGTGAGATCAGACGTGCTGTGGACGGATGCCAAAAATGCAGGAGAAGCCACACATGAAATTTTTCGTATCCCTAAACCCCCATACCGAATAGGGAGGGATGCTTGGGACCAGGAACGCTCCGTTAGCTGAATATTTAGAATTTTTTCTATGGTAATTTTGATTAAGTCGTCTAAAGGTGTTAATAAATTAATATTTTTCCAGAACGGACAGCAACGGAGCACGTATGTCAATTTAGGGACAAAAAGACAAAACTTAAGAATCGCAAGAGCATAATGAGGGCTAATTTCGAGTAGACGATTTGCGTGATTTTGGAATTTAGAAATCGAGTTAGAAATATAATCGGGAAAGGATTCTTCAAAAATAGGAGAACCCAGGAGGCAAAGTGAATATTTGTCTACTATTTTTATACCAGGAGTCAGACAATCAAATTTGGATTTTAAAACAGTCAAACTATAGGAAGTCTTTTGAATAAAGAGTTCGCATTTACTATAATTTAGTTCTAAACCAATATTTTCAAAATTAGTTTTGATAAGAGACAAATCGGACAGTACGGTATCCACGTCACCTCCTAGGGTCCCATCGTCTAGATACCAGACATTAAATTTAGATTTAATTTTTTGTATTATGTGATTTATGGCTAAACTGAAAATTGCTGGCCCAAGGGGGTCACCTTGCTGACATCCCACCTCAGATGATAATTGGTGGGACTTGTATAGTAATTTAGATGGATCTGCATAGCAGAAATAAAGGTAGTTATAGAGTTCGGGAATTTGTTCCTTTACTTCTGCCAGCAAAGTGTCCCTATTTACCGAATTAAAGGCGTTTTTTACATCAATTTTGACTACAATTTCACAATCATCGTGTGAAAGATAGGTGCGTAAAGCATGGACGGCTGCTTCGCACCCACCTTTCGTGCCATAACCTAACTGAACTGGTTCGAAAATAGACTGTAATTTTGACTTAATGTGTCTAACCGCAATTTTGGATGCCAAACGACGTAGAGTTGACCCAACAGCAATAGGCCTCACCCCTCCGTCCTTTTTTGAAAGGGCAATCAGGTTAGCGCCAAAGAAAAGTGGGACAATCTGCGAGTTGATTTTGCCTGAAAACATGAAATTTATTAATTTAGTAAGGGAACAGACGAGCTGTTCACCTGCGTCGCCCGAACAATGAGAGGTTAGATCCTTCAAATGTTGGGGTGAGATCCCATCCAGGCCAGCCGCCGAACCGGTTTTGAAAGAATTTATAGCGTCGATGACGTCCTTCGCTTCGATTCGGAGGCAGGCCCGGTCAGCTGTGGGTGGGTCTAACTGGTACGGGGTTGCAGGAGCCGGGGGATGTTTAGATCGTAAGGCCGAGAGAGTGTCAACAGTATCTGGCGACAGTACGTCACTTGTGAATAGTAGACGAGCGGCACTTATAAGATCGCCGTCGCTAATTTTATTTTCGATTAACTTAATTCTGTTGTAGGTGGATGAGGCATACCTATTTAGCGAAAACTGTGGAGTTATATTCGAAACACAATTGTTTTTGATTTTTTGCGTCAAGGAAATTGCCTCATCTTTTTTGACATGGAGGGTATTAAACGAAAACGTAAAAAGTTTATGCCAATCATCAATTTGGTTGTTCTCCACACATTTCGTAATCAGGCCAGAAAGGTGTCTAGCGACGGAAATCCTGGCGCCGCGCGGAACTCTTTTAACAACGGGCACATTATTCTTTAGATCACTCAGTTATACATGAAAAGGGGTTGAATTTGGATTGTCCGAAAGGGGGGCCGGTAGTACGACTGGGACTAAATTTAGAGCGGGGCCGTTTTGGCTGAGACAATTGCGATGTTTTTTGGAAATGTGAATATTAAGGCCTCTCTGGTTCTTAAAAGAGTTGTCGCATTGTACACAGGTATAACTCACATTTGACGCGCCATCACCTGATAGGGTGGCGGTATGCATCCACAACACAGCACAACACAACACAATAAAAGTAAAAACATAAATTAGTGTGAACAAAATAAACAATAACACTAAAAGTCTTTAAATGGCGTTGACGGACGTCAAGGCAACACGAAGTTGCCAAACCGGACCGCAACGTCAGAAACAAAGAAAAATGTTATTATTTGTTGTCTCTGTCTGTCACTTTTGATAACAAAGAAAAATGTTATCAAAAGTGACAGACAGAGACATTTTTATTTTTTTATTTTTTTTATTTTTTTTAATATGTATTTATTATACATCAAAGTGTTGTCAGAATGCAATTGTTGTAAATTATGGATGAATTACAAATCTAACTACTAATGGTAAGCCGCATTTGCTTGATATTATAGGCAATAGCTGTCCAAAACTGTTAGCAGCAGTAAAACTGTTAGCAGCAGTTTTGGGTCAGTCACACTATCTGCTCCGAACCCCGACGGTACCCACATCATTGAGCTTACCGTGGGACTAGGTCTACTTGTTTAAACATTATCTTAGGATATTTATTTATTTATTATACTTCGAAATAAAACTATGAAAACTGATAAACTCGCGTAATATACGCGTTTTTATAGTTCTATTTCACGAGTAATCATCGCGGTAACCGAAGAAAATTTTAATTATACTTTCTTAGTAGTACCTAAATGAATGTATGTTTCTTATCTATTAAATACGACGGCAAAGCTAATACCCTTGTACATTTAAAAGCCTAGCATCGTGTCCATTTGTAGAACATCCTGTTATTTTAAAACACAACTGCGGTGTAACCTACTTGAACAATACTAGAAACAGCTTTTAGGGAAAACTTAATAACTCGTGTACCTTTGATATTGCTTAAGGGACAGTTCTGTTGTTTAGTAATAAAAAAATAGATAGCTAATTTCTTATTATTTTGTATGAAAGATACGGCATGAGAAAACAAAATAAAACGTTGTAGGTAAGTCATGTAGGTAATAAAATATTTTTGAATATTTTGAGGTTAGCAATATTAAGCGTACGTTGAAAATTTTCGGATAAAATTCCGCTTCTTACCAAACGCCTTGATTATTTTTATTCTTTCGGTTTTCCGAAAGTTTCCACTTTAATTTTCAACTCTAAACCTATGATACTCATGTAGGTCTCATTTTCACTTATACAAAAGGGGAAGGCGATGTAATCGAGAAAATGTCAATTGAAATAGGTGGAAGGAGTCACAGTGATAGTGTCAATTATCTTTTTTTTAACCCGGAAAAAACGAAAAAGAACTAAAGTTTCATAAATTTTTCATTTCAGAAATTCGATTTTTCGACATTTTCATCGCTATCTAAGCCATAATCTTACTGTTCAGCTGAGAAATAGTTTTTGGATTATTAGTTTCTGTGTAACGTAATAAAAGATACTTCGTAATCTTGCAGGTTGTTTTCCAGTAACAACTGAATAAGTACATTTTTCAAGTCATCAAAGTCTTTTGAATGAGGTGCATAACTTTATAAGTATAGCGGCTACATTATATTAAATTAAATATTTGACTAAACTATGTAGGTAAATATGTTAATAACAGACAGCAGCAAAACAAAAAAAAAACTATTTATTGGTGTCTTCTCGAAAAACTTAACGTACGGTCCACTAAGATTTAATATCTTTGACTTCTTTGGCAGCCCCTTAAATATGAATAGATAAACGTTTCCGTTTTATAGAAAGCTGCCATAATTAACTTCTCAAAATAGATTCTCAATAGTTGACGTGTTTCGTCATTTTCTGTGGTGCTTTAGTTTGACAAACATGCATGTGGGTATTTTAAGCATCCTGTGCCTTTTTATTTGCATATTTCATAGTGGAACTACACAAATTATATCTAAAGTAATCAATTTGGATAAATTTGAAAAAAGCTCCTTTAATGACGAATCATTGGTAAAGTGCGTTGTAGACCTTACACAAACAACGATTATATTTTCGCCAACAATACTGGTTCTCGAACGCGAAAAAGACGAAATAGATGACCTATTTTTTAGCAACATTATTGAAACATTTGCTAGGAGGAACATCCCTATTACAATACAGGATAAAGATAATCAGGAAGTGAACCAAACACTAAGCGTTTATGATGGCAACGTTATAGTTATTGTTAGTTTCGAAAACAGTGACGAGATTTTAAACTTCAAATTAGGTAAAGTTGACAAACGTGTTAAATACCTAATCATTATAGCCGAGATAACTGAAGAATACATTTCGAATTTACAAACATTTGACCAACGGTTTATTGAACATGACGTAGCTTTTATCGTTCAAGATCTAAAGGTCGAAAAATACAACGTATTAACTTTCCTACCAAAAACTGACGACAGAACCTGCCAACTTGTGGATGAAACTGAACCAACTTTGATAAATGTTTGTGTAAATGGCTCTTTAGAAACAAACTTAGTTTTTCCTGAAGTAATGAAAATAAACTTCAAAAATTGTTCGCTCCGGGTGGGCATGGCACCGATGTTTCCATTTTCAATAATACGAAATCGGGATCGGATAAAGGATTTTGACATTATTGACGAAATTGAAGGCTCAGACGTAGAAATTATTAAAATAATCGCTAGTTTCTTCAACGCGTCGATAATTTGGCATTACTTAAATAAAGATGAGCAGAATCCATTTACCGCTACAAAGTATATAGAATATATTGTAAATGGCAGCGTTAATGTATCTGCTGGTGGTCTCTACAGGATCTTTGGAGACAGTGTATCATACTCGGGGATCTATACAATGCAATCTGTGATTTGGATCTATGCTGCTCATCGACCAGAACGGTCTTGGGAAAATTTGGGTCGCAAATTGAACGGAATGTATTTGTTTAATTTGTTTTATTTAATTTACGCAATTACATCTTACTGTTTTAGAAAATACGAGCAAGAGGAATTTTCTTTCAGAAATATCTTACTGCATAGCTGGGGCGTTCTCATGGGTGCATCGTCGTTACTGGAACCGAAGTCTTTAAAACATAAGGTGCTAGACGTGTTCTATTTAATATTGTGTATTTTCTTCTCCTTTTACGTGAACATTCAATTAGTCAGTTTTTTAACAATTGACGGGTCTTCGATTTCTTATGAAACCAACGAAGATATAATGAACTCCGGGAGGATACCCTATTTGAATGATGTAAACAAGTACTTTATACAGGACAATAATTATTTGGCTTTTGCTAATGCGTCGAGAAGTTGCGGTGATTTTATTGACTGTGGCAACCAAGTGCTTAACAAAAACGGTTTAACATTAATATTGAATCAATTTTTTTACCCCTTGCAAGCTACTACGGCGGTTGATGACGAAGCAAAACTACTTGGAGCGAAACAGAAGGTACTTACTGTATACCATGAAATGATAATAAGCAAAGATAGTACGATTGCGACGGGGTTCCAAAAAACTTTGGAAAGATTGTTTGAAGCGGGTATTTGCAAGCGTCTGTTTCAAGAAGCTATTGGTATTAATGTGGTTGCGAAAGCTGAGAACACAAAAAAGAATGCGCTCAGTAACAGTTACAGTTGCGGGTCGGGGTGCGCCATTACAATGTCGCAAGTGGCTGGAGTATTTTATTTTTGGATATTTGGATGTTGCTTAGCATTGAGTGCCTTTTTACTAGAGAGACTTTGGAAAGACAAAATGAATTCTAGACAAACGGAAATTAATGAAACATGAGGCGTTTGACTTGCATTCTCGTATGATTTGTTTGTATACAACCTTCAGTCGCCACCTTTATAATTTTATATTGAACATAATTTTTTATTTTTATTTTTTTTACATAAATTTCCTTGAACATAGATTCTCACACCACAAGCCTATCAAAATACCCGATCAGGATAAACAAGTCCGTAAAACCCCATATGCCCAAAACTACCAAACATATCCAGTAGTTACTACGAGTATTGTCCATGACTATTCGAAAGTGCTTATTTTCTTAGTTCTACTTGAATAAAGAATTGTAAATGATGAAAAACTGAATTTTATTAAATAAACATAACCTTTCATTATCTTCTTTTCCTTATAATATCCTATCTTTATTTCACGGCGGAGATAGTGATTCTGGTGGAAACGACGCACCTACTATATTTAGGAATGAGGATGACGAACTTTTTTAGAAAATGTTGTGCCGCCTTATTCCCGTTATATAGCCGTGCATATACCTCATTCCCGTATATAGATATACTTAAAACCATACAAAACAATCCTGACCAAGGGCCTATTTCTCGAAAGCTTGTAACTTGTAATACAAGCGGAAGTTCTCATCGAATTAATAGTGTTAAAAAGAGACTTCCACTTGTATTACAAGTTCCAAGCTTTCGAGACACGGGCCCTTTTTTTTTAATACCACGTCGGTGGCAAACAAGCATACGGCCCGCCTGATGGAAAGCAGTCACCGTAGCCTATGGGCGCCTGCAACCCCCCAGAGGTGTCACATGCGCGTTGCCGACCCAACAAGAACTTGTACACTCCTCTTTTGAAGAACCCCATACTGTAGTCCAACGGGAAAACCTCGGCAGGGAGCTCATTCCACAGACGGACCGTCTGCGGGAGGAACCATTTAGGTTGCAAGGTGTGAGGATGAGCGCCCAGTCGGTGGCGAGCGGTGCGATGATGAAAAGTGGACGTTGGCATCATGTCGAACAGTTCTTCAGAGCACAACCCATTGTACAGACGATAGAACACACATAAGGAGGCGAAGTCTCTCCTTAGACTTAAGGGTTCAATACCGCCTGTGAGTCTGGGATCGTCGACTATTCAGACAGCTCGTCTCTGAACCGAGTCAAATGTTGCAAGCTGGTATACAGGTGCTCCTGCCCAGAGGTGACAGCAATACTCCATATGGGGTCTGACTTGCGACTTATATAACAGAAGTCTTTGCCCCGGAGTAAAGTATTCCCTCGCTTTATTGAGCACACCGAGTTTTTTGGATGCCAGCATAGCTTTTCCCTCTAGGTGACATCGGAATTGGACGTCGTTGGAAGAGTCATATATTTGTGATAAACATACAAATAAATGCACTCACCGGGTCTCGAACTCGTAACCTGCAGCTTCGTAGGCGCTAGCCAGGGTTATAGATATATATATAAGCGGTATAGATAGACTGAGCTACGGAGGCCGCTAAAAATAATATAGATCTAGAACTCTTTAAATTGCCTACAGCCTTCCTATTTCTACCACGCACCGCCCTCCGAAGCGAGTCACTGAATGTTACATCCTGTAGTACATACCATGACTTGACAAATACGGTTTACGTTAGTGTTTGTTTCATCATCATCATCATATTAGCTGAAAGACGTCCACTGCTGAACATAGGCCTCCCCCAAAGATTATAGCATTATATTATTAGCATTGGCGTAAGCTGTAATGTTGTATGATATCTATTAAATAAACAAATTACTACAATGACCGGTCCTGTGCCACCCGCATCCAGCGGACTCCTGTTTGTTTACTCGATACTAAATGTAGTCCATATCGCTCGCTCCAAAACATCCGTGCGAGCGTGATAGACTGCTTTACGAATCTATCATGTAAACGCTAACGTACCCTGTACTTGCGAACTCATGGTACGGCTATTGGAAGCTCAAATTTTTTGCACATTTCTATTTTAGGCATATTTTATCCGATAGCATTCGTCTTAAGCATCAAGGAGATGCAGTTCTTTAATTTTTATTACCTGTTATTTATTGGATTTTTTATGTGATTGTTCATTAACGGCTGAAGAGATTTTTCTAATGCATTCTACTAGTTGCAGACTAACAGCTTTTCAGCCATTAAATTGGACAAATATAATTTCGATCACTTAAAAATATATACTAATAAAATAATAGAAAATAAAAATTAAAGAGCTACATTTCCTTGATTCTTAAGACGATGACTTGGCACGTTTGTTGCATGATCAGAGGGCCTAGTGTAGGTAATAACTTATAAAAAACGTCTCGATCGCGTTTACATTTTCATCGTCATTTGTATGAATTATGGCGATGAAAAACGTAAAAGCGATCGAGACGTTTTTTTATAAGTTATTAACTACACTAGGCCTATTAATAAAAAAAATTCTTACCTACCCAATAACATCGTTGTAAATCAATAAGCGCGTAATAGAAGTAACAAATATCAATAATCGATAAATAAATGTAACATTTAACCTTACCCAATAGATAATACCAAAGTATGTCAACTTCCTAATATCGGTTGATGTAATAGTTAATTCCCAGGGAATTCCTCGAATCAATACACATGTTTGTTACGAGATTTCAAAACAACATGAGAGCTACTCTGAGATAAGAAATAGAATAGGTAGATAGGTATTTTAGTAATTTTGGGTGCTCGTAGGACAGGTCGTGTACGAAATACCGACGTGCGTAACAGATGTGGGTAAAAAAGACCGCCAAGGTTAAGTGGGTATGGACAGGACATGTCTGACGGATGCATCCAACGCATTCTGCTAAAATCCTAACTGTTCTGACTGGGAGCCACAGGATGGCCACTGGATCAGAGGGACTAAAGAGATGGCAGAACGACATCGACGCGTATGACGTTACAGGAAGTGGGGGGAGCTGGCACTTAAAGGGACGATTGGAGGAAAAAAGAGGAGGCTTTTGCCCAGTGGAACATTAAAGCTATATCACAGGGTGGACACGGCATACAATAACTCAATCTGACATTTGTCCGTGCCTGTGTGTGCGTACGAGTATGTCTGTACACGCGCAACTCGCACAGTCACGCAACAGGGCTGCCTCAGATATGGCAGATTAACTAAATTAGTTGGTACTTAAGTAATAAATGAATATATACTTTAACCTGTACCATACACATTTACTAATTTCTAAGTTAGTATATAAATAGCAGACTCACTTTCACCACAGAATAAGTAATTATAGCACTTCTCCAACTCTAACAGAACAGAACACCGCAACCCAAGGAAACTATTTATGTATGGATTTATATATGTATTTATTGTGTTATGATACGTCGCACTCCAGCGGGCATTTTGGTGGCATGTCAAAATGATAGATAAGGTTCACAAATACATCAATTCATTTTCAAATAATCAGAAGTATTTGTACTTAGTATTTGGTACCTAGTATTTATAATGTACAATTCGAAATATCTTAGCAACTAAGGTAGTACGTTGGTAACGTATTATTTTTTAGTATTCATTCATTTTTAAATAAAAAAAATTATCGCTATGGCTTCGCGACTATTTAGGTGTATCCACAACAGATCCATTGCAAATTTGCAATAAATAGATATGCAAATTAACAAATAAAGCAAATCTATCTATTAAATAGACGGCACTGCAACAACAAATATAAGTATGAACGACATAACAGTCATAATGACACATGTCAGCTATTTATTTGCTTTTTAAGTGGCCACTTAAATAGGCTATCAGTTATAACTGCAGAGTATATATCGTCGGGTTAAAGGCAGAACCAACTATTTCCTTGAAGTTGGTTTTGACAAATCGTGTTTTATGCCAGGCAGTGGCATAGAACTCTACTTGCTAAAAGACGTTTTACCGAAATAGTTGGTTCTGCCTTTAAACCGGCGATATACGTTAAATACTAATAAAAGTAACAATTGATAATCGGTAACTAATTCAAACAAACTGTTACAAATACTAAATACATTATAATACTCGTAAGTTAAGTTTTTTGTAAACCTTACCTTGCCACGAAACTGCCCGCTAGAGTGCGACGTATGTATGTGTATATATTATGTAGGTTTATCTATATATATACAAGAAGAAGCTCCCTTATAAAGATGCACGCACAGCCTAAACCCCTGGTCCTATAGACTCCAAATTTGGCACGTAGGTTCCTTTTATGGTGTAGACAAGCACTAAGAAACGATTTTACAAAATTCACTTTTTAAGGGGTTGAAATGGGGGTCCAAAGTTTGTATGGCGAAATAAGATTAGTTGAACTATTTGATCCGAAACTTCGCAAAAGTATTCTTTAAAGTAATTGAGTAAAGGTATGTTAAAGGGTTTTTGAAAATTCAACCCCCGGAAAAAGGTAAAAAGGGTGACGAAGTGAAAAAATCAAGTTGGGTATCGTTTCTATGGTTTATCGGGACGTAGATCACGAATACAATAACGATTTTTAATTTTAACGCGGCGGACGTGAAATACTATGTACACGGTTATGGTGTAATGGGGTAAAATTCGAAAAATATCAATATAATTTTATTATTTATCTTTTATCTATATATATAAAAGAAGAAGCTCCCTTATAAAGATGCACGCACAGCCTAAACCCCTGGTCCTATAGACTCCAAATTTCGCACGTAGGTTCCTTTTATGGTGTAGAGTAGCACTAAGAAAGGATTTTACAAAATTTACCTTCTAAGGGGTTGAAATGGGGGTCCAAAGTTTGTATGGCGAAATAAGATTAGTTGAACTATTTGATCCGAAACTTCGCAAGAGTATTCTTTAAAGTAATTGAGTAAAGGAATGTTTAAGGTTTTTTGAAAATTCAACCCCTGAAAAAGTTAAAAAGGGTGACGAAGTGAAAGAATCAAGACGGGTATCGTTTTTATACTTTATCGAGTCGTAGATCACGAAAACAATAACGATTTTAAAATTTAACGCGGCGGACATGAAATACTATGTACACGGTTATGGTGTTATGGGGTAAATTTCGAAAAATATCAATATAATTTTATTATTTATCTATATATCATGTTCATTTATGGTTCTAGAGATTCCAAATATAGTGCGTAGGTTTCTTTGAGGGTGTAGGGAAGCTCTAAAAATGGTTAGGTCAAAATCCACTCCCTAGGGGGAGCGATAGGGGTCCAGGGTTTGTATGGCGAAACTTGATCAATTAAAATACCTATTTCATCCCAAATTTCACAGGAGTATCCCTAAACATAAATGAGTAAAGACGTGTTTTAAGTTTTTGAGAAATCAATCCTTGAATGTTGTAAAAAAGGCAAACAGTAAAAATCAACATGGATATCGATTCCACGGTTTATCAAGTCATTGTTACTAACATATGTTCCTCACCGGAGAGGAGATGAAACCGGAGAAAAGACCCTTGGGGATATCAAGAAAATCCTGAAGGAGTACGAAGACCAGCTTCCGGAGTTCGTGAAGATGGGAGCTAGCCTGCCATCTGACCCTCTGGATGACGTGGACGTTCGCAGTTTGTCGAAAGAAATCGTGGCTCTAAAGACAAGACTTGCTGATGTAATTTTAAAGTTTGACGCGGCCCAAGTAACGATTGCCGAGCTACGCGACGAAATCACTAGTTTGCGGAACAACGCTCCTACTCGGCAAGCGGCGTCAAATTTCAAGACCGTAGTCCGACCCGGCTCGTGTGCCAAGTCATGTTTGCGCGTTGCTGACACCGTAAAATGTGTCGCGCGTGCCGATCCGCCGCCCGCGCAGCCCCCGCGCGTGCGGCCGCCTCATGTTTCCTCGAAGCAACGTAAGCGAGCTTATGCTGACGTCGTTGCGGGACAGCAAGTCGCAGCTGGCCAGGTCAACACACCCTCTAAAGCGGGTGAATTACGGGCTCCCAATAGGGAAAAGACGTCCCGCACCTGTGTGGATAAGGAGGGCTTCACACTGGTGGAAAAGAAGAGTAAGGTGCGCAGGGCGCCTCGTAAGACTTTGTGTGGCACCGCCGAGCCGGATAATTCTGGTCTTCGGGTCGCTACACCGGGTAAGGCGCTCTATGTGTCGCGCCTGCATTACTCCGCCGTGGCTGAAGACGTGGTGGAGTATGTCCGCCGGAAGACTGGCTTCGCGCTGAGGGTGCAGCAGCTGCGGTCGCGCCACTACGTGCACTTCAGCTCGTTTGTGGTGCGCGTCCCGCGCCCGCTGCAGGACACCATCGTGAGTGCAGACTTTTGGCCGAAGGGCGTTGTGTTTCGGCGGTTCCGGGGCAATCTGCCGAACCCTACGCCGGTTCAGATGACTCGACAGAGCCACGCTGTTGTGTCACCTAAATCTACTTAATGTTTTTTTATATCTACCTACCTTTATCTGTGTATCTTTATTTGTATCTCTTTTAATTTTAGTTTCATGACGCATTGGTGTAAACTGTAATGTCGTGTAAACTTTTGTTTCAAATAAAAATAAATAAATAAAATTGTTCACGAAAACAATAACGATTTTAAAATCTAACAAGGCGGACGTGTAACACCGCTTACCCTGTTATGGGATGGAATTTGATAATCTATCTATCTATATACATAAAAGAAGAAGCTCCCTGACAAAGATCCACGCACAGCCTAAACCCCTGGTCCTGGAGATAATAAAGTTCTTCATATGGAATTTTAAGTCAAAATTGCAAGAAAAGTTCGCCATCTTGAATTTAGGCATTAAGTTTAATACGACCGTGATAAAAATTTATAGAACGCAGCCGAACCACGGGTAAAAGCACCATCCGCCACACTTAAATCGGTTAAGGCAAACGCGCGATAATCGCGGGAAAACATTAACACGCAGTGAATAGATGTTAGTACGCGGGCGAAGCCGCGGGTAACTGCTAGTAAGTATATATTTGGTTATTTATATATATATATATATTGTATGTGTATGTCTTGTTTAGGTTAGCTTTTTAATTACTAGTTTTGTTTTCTGATCGCTTTGTACAGTTTGTCTGCCTTCTGTGTCAAGTTCTCCTCAAATGCTCAAAGGTTAACTGGAAGAGATCCCTTAAAGGGATAAGTTCGCCTTTGTACTTATTTTAACAGTTATTTATCATGTCACGATTTGTTTTTTTCTGTACAATAAAGTGTTTTACTACTACTACTACTACTATTGTTTTTCTCACATCCAAGAAATATCACTTTTTTAACACCGTTTTATTATTGTTACTTAGTTTAAAACAAACACGTGTCATCTACATAATAGTTACATATTGTAATAAACATTTTCATGTTCGTTTTGACATCTGCTTCGATAATAATATTGATGATGATTTTAATGAAACCGCAATAGATATTCTGTCATTTTCACACCGCACTTTAAAAAATATGACCTATCACGTAATTTTAACTAAATAGGGTGTATTTTGTAAACTAACATTCCGGCCGGAGTTGTGTTTGTTTATTGAATAGTGATGCGTACTCATTTATGATTAAAGTAAAGTATATCACGTAATTTGTAATTAGAAATAACGAAATTACCTTCAATTACTATAGTAACTATGAAATAACATAGCAATTTTATAAGCGAATGATGTTCATAGCATCTCATGAAAAAAGTGTATTTTTTTTATTGGATTCAAGGTAACCAACAACGCAGTACACAACCATTTTTAACAATAAATGCCAGCCATCTTCTTGCCTACCGACGCATTCCGCAAACGTCATCCGGCGGCCGAGTCATCGTCAGCCTATGATAGTCCACTGCTGGACGTAGGCCTCTCCTATTAACTATGCGTATAAACGCATTAGGAGGTAAATGCCCATAATCGCCACGCTGGGCAAGCGGATTGGCGATCGCAGGAATGTATCCGCTGTGATGACGCTGCTTCCCATCATCAATCTTTTTTAAAATATTAGTCAGTGACACTTCAATCCCTTAGTCGACTCTTACGACTTTTTCACTACCCCAGCTCCTCCTGCGGGGGTGGTCGTGGCCTTTCTGTATGTAGTACTATTACTTATTCTGTGGCTATATTATAAAAAAAACCGGCCAAGTGCGAGTCGGACTCGCGCGCAAAGGGTTCCGTACCATTATCAATTTATTATTAAAAAAATACAGTTAAATCAACCTACCTCAAAAACTATAGGAGCTAATTTAATCAAACCAAAAATCGTTGATAGAGTTTATTAATGTGCATAACACATATTTTTTTCAGAATTTTATATCGCGTAGTTTAAAAAATAGAGGGGGGGGGACACATTTTTCAGACTTTGAGAGCTGATATGTCGAAAACGATTTGCTTAAACAAAAATGTTATGTATAAACCTTCATATCATTTTCAAAGACCTTTCTATTAATACCCCACACGCTTATGTAAAACTAAAAAAAAATTTCTATCCCTCAGTTACATGTATGGAGGGCCCCCACCCCAATGGTTTTTTTTTACAATTTAGTATCATAATCCTGTAGCGGTTTATACAACACATATTCTCACCAAATTTCGTTACTGTAGCATTTATAGTTTCCGAGTAAATCGGCTGTGACAGACGGACAGACGGACAGACGGACAGACGGACATGACGAATCTATAAGGGTTCCGTTTTTGCCATTTTGGCTACGGAACCCTAAAAATGGTAATACGTACTGCAAAATTTCAGCCTATTCATCTTTAGTTGTCTTATTGAGTAAACAATTTTCATACCTCCGAATCCAATCGAATTATGCCAAGATACCCGAGTACATGAGCCAAAATTTAAATTATCTTATTATGTTACAAAACAAGAAAGCTCTATATAAAGTATTGTCATGTGTTTTGAGCTTTGTTAGTTATTTTTAAATAGTATTTATTTTATAGGGTGACAATATCAAAATTACTCAAAATTGTAAACTCCATTGTATGAGTAAGCGTTAGGTGTTTTGCTGGCAGTCCCAATAGATGGCACTTTAGTACAAGTTTCAATGTCACATATTATCACTCAGTCCTAATAAATAACCGTCAGCCTGTCTTAAAATTATGCAAATAATTTATATATTAGCTAATTATTTCAAAGTTGGGACAAGTTCTTATTGGGTCGGCAACGCGCATGTGACACTCCTGGGGTTGCAAGCGCCCATAGGCTACGGTGACTGCTTTCCATCAGGCGGGCCGTATGCTTGTTTGCCACCAACGTGGTATATAAAAAAAAAAATGAAGCATTAAAGGTACATATAAGGTCCTAATTTATTAGATGCAGATATTTTTACAGCTGATAGTACTCGGTCTCTGGAGTATATTAAACCGTGAAACATTATAGCTTTTACGATGTTTTTTTGGAGAAAACGGATAAACAAATTTGCTGAAATGAAAACTCATTCAACAGATTCTAGTACCTCTTTTACGTATTTTACCATTTAACTGCCACTTCACGTCAATAAATTAAATACGTGATTGTCAATGTCATGTTATTTTCCGTTGGATTGTGTCGTTTGATGACATGACAGACAGTGTTATTGTGACATGTGATAATGCACACGATGATTTTTTTACACAAAATCATAATTAATTTTTTTGTTAGGAAAACGAAATCAAAAAAATTACATGAAAAGATTTCTTAATTTTTATTTAAAGTTAATTATTTTAATGTAAAGTATCATGTGTTAAAATATCTGCAACTAATAAATTAGGACCTTATATTAATCATGTTTAAATGCCCTAATAGTTGATTTTATCTTATCGATGGCAACTCAAGCTATAATGACGAGTATTGGTACAGCGTCGAGTACTAGTACTTCCAACTTATGCATAGTGGCAGAATGCCATGATGCCTGTCCCACGAATTTATGTGGAATGAAATAAAAACTTGTAAACTTTTCCAGCCTAGGCCTTCAAGATTTGTATTAAATTCCATCAACGGCCTCTTGTCCTAGTCGCTCTTGAAACGTCATTTTGTCTCTCACACTCTAATGACGCGTCCATTGGAGTGACAGAAAAATTTACGAATTTCGATTTTCGAGGTGGTTGGCCTGTTCATGACAATACATTTACAAAATTTAACAGCTATACAAATATACACCTATCCTGTCCTATAAGCTTTCCACACTGTGTTTAGTCAAAAAATTACCACATTTACGGGCAGTGTCCTGAAAGGTAGTTTTTTTTAATTCACTCAGAAAAATTGCGTTTTGCTCACTAGTTTCAAGCAGCAAAACCGCCATGTTCGAACCGCTGAGATGACTTTTTTTCGGGTGCCTCCCCTGGTAGTAAAGTGGGGATATTTTTTTTATAATATTGTTATCCTATAGTGTGGGGCACCTATGGTTGAATAGGTTTTTGAAAAAACTAAAAAATCCTCCCCCCTCTCTTATTTTTGAGCCGTAGTTCCAAAAAACATTTAAAAAATCATGGATAGAATACTTCTAGAATACTTTAAAATGAAACTATTCCTAACATAATCGGCCCAGCGGTTTTTGAATAGCTACGAAACCCTACACTGAGAATAGCCCGACATGCTCTTGGCCGGGTTTTTTTAATACTTATTGAACTTTGGGTATTTGTTGTCGTATCAGGTTTTTTTTATTTTAGATATAAAAAATGTGATCTTTTAATTAATAGAAGTAATCCGGATTTATTAAATACTTATTGAACTTTGGGTATTTGTTGTCGTATCAGGTTTTTTTTATTTTAGCTATAAAAAATGTGATCTTTTAATTAACAGAAGTACCTTATTTGTTCAGAATAAATTAATAAAAATTGAGGAATAAAAATAAATGAATAATGCCAATTATTGTTATACATACCTACCTATTTACCAGGGAATTTCCACGTATAAAGTAGATATTGTTCATTCATAAAGATCCGGCCCAATTAGAGAATGGTCTACTGATAAGAATGGTTTCTAAACCATGTGCAGTGAAACCCCGTTAATATGATTTAGTAGAGACCACACAAAAAACGCGTCTTAAGCAGGAAAGCGTATCACGCGGGAAGAAAAACTTGCATTTTTTTTGTTAAACTTTCGCTATGAAATGTTTGATAATGATGTATTTTTCTCTTACATATGTTTAAATTTAACAGATTTAGATGCCCAGATAAACAAAGGAAATGAAGTGTGGTGAAAAAAAATTAAACAAAAATAAACTTTAAATATATTGTATGAGATACCCTGCCACACTCCTGCCGGGTTAATCAGTATTAATTAAATAATGCCATCCGTCAATGTAACTTGGGTAACAGATAATAAATAAATAAATATCTGGGACATCTTACCGAAATCGACCTAGTCCCGCGGTAAGCTCAATTAAGGCTTGTGATGTGGGTACCAGGCGACGATATATATAATAGATACATACTACATACAGATACCTAAATATATAGACAGCCATGACCAAGGAACAAATATTTGTGATAAATAGATACACAAATAATGCCCTCGCCGGGATTCGAACCCGGAACCTCTAGCTTCGTAGGCAGGGTCACTATAGACTAGGCTACGGAGGCTGACATTTGACGCTAATGGGGTGTCCCTAAAAGTAAAAATGCCCACATAGCGTATTGAACAGGATAATGAATCGTTTTAACCCTGAAAAGATGTAGGAAAACATGACTTTATTTGTAGGGACCTGTATGAAATGGTGTATTATGCGGGAATTCGTATTAAACGTGACCGTATTAAGCGGGTTATACTGTACCTATATAAATCGGGTATACTCGTAATTTGATGGCACATTAATAAAGTTCAAGTGAACGATTAGGAGTCCGTGTAAAAAAATCATGTCGGTGGTTAAAACTTTGTTGTTGGTAGTTTTTGGACTCAGCAGTATACGTAAGTTTTGAAATATATTCATCACCATCTTCATCACCATCATTTTCAGCCGTGTATCGCCCAATGCTGAGCATAGTCCTCTCTTCCTTTACGCCACTGGTCCCGGTCCTGAGGTAACCTCATCCAAAAGTGACCCCCACTCTTCCGAAAATCGTCCACCTATCGAGCGGATCCGTTAACATTCTGGCTCACCTGCCATCACGCTGGCTGGCAAAATTTGAAATATTGAAATAAATATACATAATACATAATATAATTATTTTATTTACTTGTAATTATTTTAAGTGTTATTAACGAGTGAGCTTGTAGTTTGCATAGTTAGTAGGTTTTTAATGAATCAAGTGTTTTCTGCGTAGTTTATGAGGACCCATCCTATAAAAAACACTCTTTTATATTCAAAAGCAGAGTTGGGCAAAAAGTAATATGATTACTTTCATAAATTACATTTGTATGTGTACTTTGTAATAAATATTGTAACAAAGTACACATACAAAAGTAATCGGAATGAGTAATCATATTACTTGTAGCCCAAATCTGTTCAAAAGTCGAGAATTTCGGGTCGGATACAATAGGGATGATGACTGACTACAGTTAAAATAAATTATTTAACATTATGCACGATATAACACACGAAGAAATTATTACAAAGATGTAGATTGCAGTAATTTTTGTACAGAACTTCTATTTAATAAATTGAAAAGAACTTAAAAGAGTAGGTCATTTGGCAGTATTCAAACGTGACGTCACTTTTGAGTATTTCATATCAAATTCCATAGTGGTGATCGTTTTGACAGTTCGAAAAAAGATGCTGATTTGACTTGCGAGTCATCATGCCCATTTCTCATAGAAAATTCAGAATTATACAATCAGCTGTAAATAATCTGGCTAACAATGATAATTATCAATGAAGAGATTAATATACAATCATACATAACATACAAATAATAGGTACCTATAAATGTTACAAACACAGGAAAAGGAAAATACTGATAAATGTAATAATTTCATTAAATATAACATTCGTCGAAAATTGACAGTGAAACTGCTAAAACGAACAGTGTGCTTAGCCAAGATGCCAATCGCTAGCGCTTAGTGGCGTAACGTAGTTTTCTCTCTCTGTCACTCTTTCATATTAGTGCGACAAAGACAGTTAGCTGCGATTAACGATGAAGCGCTAGCGATTGGCAACTTGGCTAAGCACCCAGTTTATCTTAACCCTTTAACGGGCAAGATTAAAAAAATCCTGGATTCAAGCCTCGACGCGAAAAATACAAAAAGATAGTACTATAGGGTGGTCTTTTTGAGACCGCTGCCCTATAAAGGGTTAAATGATGTTAATTGCCATTGTTAGGCAGATGATTTACAAAACTATATTTGTGTTTTTCAATATTTCAAAATCATGCTTCTGCACTCTGCAGCACGGAACTGCGGAGGTTCATATTCAATCGTATATGCCAACTAAATCCTCATCTTTCGCTTGTAATCATTTACTAAACATACTGAACGCATTTATATTTCAGATTCTTCTCCTATTGAAACAAATGATGACAACTATAACGTCACAGGCCACCCGGAAATACATCCCTACCTTAGTTCTGCCAACCTCATGCCGACAGCTCTAAGGTAAATGAACATGGTTTTAGTTTGCTTGTTTCGCAATCCCCGATTGGTTATCCTCTCCAGTATATCAAATTATCATATATTATCACCAGAGTTGGGAAAAATTATCTAACTAAATCATTTTTTATTTAAATAACTAAATAGTCCTTCATTTGTTATTTTGAATTTATCTGGATGAATGAATGTTTATCTAAATAAATTATTTGACGATTGAAATAAAAGATGATTTATCTTTACTTAACTTTACTTAATGAGCAATATCTATAGGTAACTAAACTGATTACTGCGACAAAAAAAAACCGGCCAAGTGCGAGTCGGACTCGCGCGCAAAGGGTTCCGTACCATTATCAATTTATTATTAAAAAAATACAGTTAAATCAACCTACCTCAAAAACTATACGAGATAATTTTTTCAAACTAAAAATCGTTGATAGAGTTTATTAATGTGCATAACATATATTTTTTTCAGAATTTTATATCGCGTAGTTTAAAAAATAGAGGGGGGGGGACACATTTTTCAGACTTTGAGACCTGATATCTCGAAAACGATTTGCTTAAATAAAAATATGATGTATAAACCTTCATATCATTTTCAAAGACCTTTCTATTAATACCCCACACGCTTATGTACAACTAAAAAAAAAATTCTATCCCTCAGTTACATGTATGGAGGGCCCCCACCCCAATGGTTTTTTTTACAATTTAGTATCACATTCCTGTAGCGGCTCATACAACACATATCCTTACCAAATTTCGTTACTGTAGCATTTATAGTTTTCGAGTAAATTGGCTGTGACAGACGGACAGACGGACAGACGGACAGACGGACATGACGAATCTATAAGGGTTCCGTTTTTGCCATTTTGGCTACGGAACCCTAAAAAGAGTGACCCACAGAGAAAGCATATTAGAGAATTTGTTGTTGTTGTTGTATTCTGGCTATTGTTTCCGCAACTTGATATCAAACGGTCGTGTCTATTTTGCGTGGTCCCAACGCTGGCCCAGTACTCGTTGGGGACGTTCACATGAACCCTTGAATTTCATCGCAGGTGTATGCATGTTTCCCTTGTGAATATCATGTGATATATCGTACATAATGTTTTCAAAAACTCATTGGTATGACCATATTAACATTACGATATTTAAGAGTTGACACTTTTTTACTAAAAAACTGGCTAGGTTATTTGCAAATTATTGTATCATACAGGGTGGAAAAAAGCTAAGGACCTTCCTGGAAGTACTGCATCCTTTCAGTGATAAAGAGTAGACTTGTGTTGTTTAAAATCATTAATTAAGTATAAAAATATAATTTCAATTTCATTACTTTTTAACTGTGGTGACAACCCTATTGCGTCTGCCTACACCTCATCACAATGCGATCAAGATATCGTCGTCGGGAAACCTCGGAACTCACGCCATTTCCGAGCACTGACGTTTGTAATTGCACTATTGACAATGAATGACGCAATTTCAAATCTAAAAAATACGATAAAATTTTATTAATTTCTTTATACGGTTATAAAAGTAAAAAAAAATAAAAAAAAAAAAACAAAACAAAACATCCAAAACCTAACCTACATTTCACATGCGGTGCTCAAAAGTTCCACCGTGTCTGATAACGCATGCTTACTACCAAGATTTTTTTTGGCAATCGACCCATTACGTACATTTCCTTGGACCCATTGTTATTTGTTGATAATAATTATAAACAAAATTGTACATAGTGAAAATGTGGCTTAAATGTCTCTTGCTTATTTACAGGAACGTCAGTTTAGAAAAAAACAACAATAGAAACAAACGCAGCTTGAGTATAATCCCAATGCTGAAGTGCGGGGCCAAGTGTGGCCGAGGATATCTGTGGTGGTACGGGAGCTACTGCGGCATTGGGGGTTCTGGCACCCCGATAAACAGTATTGACAGGTAAATAAACCGATTCAGGGTCAATTAAAATTATCGCGTCAATTGTGTTACGAAAGTTAGTCATAAGTAAGTAAACACTTTATTGTACACATAATACATAGAAGTCACAATTGTAAAAATATAAAAACAATGTACAACGGCGAACTTATCCCTGTAAGGGATCTCTTCCGGTTAACCTTTGAGCAATTGAGAGGAATAGTATATTAAGGGAGACAAACCAGCACTATGCAAAAAGCAAACTAAATGTATCAATATAGGTACATAAAATAAGCAAAAGCAAAAACATGTAGGGTTAGTTGTGGAACATTGACACAAACGGACACAATGAAACTTTGCGATATCTCGGAAACCTGGCCTTAACGGCTAGCCCCGTCTATCAAACAAGGACAAGCTTAGGGACCCTCCACAACTCCCCAGGGTGCGAGCGACGATCGCAGAAGGAGCACGTCGCTACATGCTTCAAAGCGAATTGAACCAGGAAAAGTAACAATTTTTATTTATATTTCGTAATTTTTTGTAAGAATACAGGGAATTGTTTGGTAGTATTTATATTTTTGTCGTATTGTATATATATTCAAGTTTATCTTAAGCTAAATACTTTTAAAATTAGTTCAAGTTTTGGCCTCGTTTTTTTAGTTTAAAATAATACCCTGGTGTCTCACAATGAAACACTTTTTTGTAATGTACAATGAAACAGGTCCATGTTTCGTTGTGTACTGTATAGTTTTATTGTACACCGAATGTGAAATTGCAAAAGGTTACTATTCTATGAGACTGTTTATTTAAACATGTTTCATGTTTAGTACCTCATTATCAACCTATTAAGGCCTACTTGTATAACCTAGGGTTAAACACTGACCAGTAAAATTGTCACTTTAGCTCTTGCTGGTGAATACCTGGTTATTTGGCTAAACCCGGGTGGTACAAGAGAGTCTAAGTAGTACATTTCTAATATTTTTGGTTGACTAGTATAATTATATTTTATATTAAATATTTCGTAAAATTATATGCGTAGTAATAGTGGTAATAAAACATATTATTTATCTTTTAAAACATTCTGTTCCTACATATTGTATTAATATGCGATTTGAACATTTTTCGGTTACGTAATGCGCTAATGTCATAAAGATTCGTTAATAAATTAATCTTCCCAAGAATTCTACTAAGAACAACCACATAATATATAATAACCTGTTTTACTACTGATTATGTAGCTCTGTTTCAGTGTTGGTTACCCGTGATATTTTTAGTTTACAATGAAACAGCTCACGGTGTTTCACTGAACACTATTGATTAGTACACATTGAAACAATACACTTTTTTCAAAAACATTTTAAGAATATATACGCAATTTTCAGAACTAGAGCCACTTTTTACATGTCATAAATAATTATGACTATTAGTCTATTTTATGGCAAAATATACGATTTTTAACTTTCAAAATGGGCTGAGATAGGACAGTTTAAAAAGTTAAATGTTTCATTGATGGCAATAGTTTAAGTAATATGTTTAACAATAAAACATACGTACACAATAAAACAACATGATATTTATGTTGTCACAAAGTGTATGATATCTATCGTGGAGATGCCCAGGACCCTCCCGCGTTCGCCTGGGTTGCAGTCATACTACGAGGATACATAAAACATAACTTTTTTTGCAATATGTCGCAGTTATCGACGACATTGTTAAGTTACTATGAAACTTGGGTTGTATACAATGAAACATTCTTTCGGTTTCATATATCTTTCAGTGGCCTTATTAATCATTTAACAAATTAGAATCCTACTAAACTAAAGCTACTCCAACCTACCGTTATTATTAACTTTCCTTTATTTTGTATTCATTGCAAGCGTACTTATATATATGTTACATAAAGTTCCAATGTTGGTTAAGTCTGTTTCATAGTTCATTGGATTTATCACATCTGTTTCAATGTAAAAATTCAGGTGTTTCATTGAATACATGCACGAGGACACAATGAAACAAATCTCATTTTTTTGTTTAAAGTTGCATAACACATATACTATTGAAAATAATTAGAAACCAAGAATGCGATTCGATAGCCAAATAAATTGTTTATCTGCGAACACAATATCTCACTCGTAACTTCAAAAACACCATAGATACAATGGTTTGAAATTTAGTTGTTTCATTGATCCACAACTTACCCTATACACGGTGTAACGTTAGCATTCTAATTTTTTTTTTGTGGAATTGACATTAGGTCTCATAATATTTTTTGTTTATTTTAATGTCTAGAATGCATAGTTAAAATCTTTCGCAATGCTCGCGTAACACCGTATATATATATATATATATATTATATATAATACACGTAAATAAATACATAATAATAATAACAATACGAGGTACTCAACCAGAACACAAATCGTTCGATAGCCACTACTTATATAAATTTCTCTTGAGTGACGCCACCGACTGACACTGCCTAAGAGAGAGCAACTTATTCCACAACTGCACAGCATGAACTGCGAAAGACTTCGAATAAGACCGAGTCTTGTTAGAGTCATATACAAATTATGTGGTATATTCTGTCCAACAACTTTAGGCACTAGTAAAAGGGGGCAAGTCAAAAGACATAGATAGAGACATACTTAATTTATAAGTAAATTGTAGAGTTGTCTATGGTTTGACAACGGCTTCTTCCTTTGTACTTCTGTCATTACGTATCGACCTTTAATATATTTATTCTTATTAATTGTTATAAACGTGTTACCTAGACATGGTGCCGAAAAAGATGTTCAGTTATATTTGATTTCCCGCGTGTATTGTTATTTCGAGTGAAAATTCAGTGATTCAATAATAAATTCAAAATTAAAATCTCCAAATTTTCCCATAGAAGATTGAAGTACGTCAAAAATTGACAATCTCATTTCATTCCCGAAGTCGCATTAAAACTCCATCGTCATGTTTGATTTTTAACGCAACTTGTCAAAGTGTCAATTCGAACTGGATAGTGACACAGACATATCTATTTATAGTAGTGCAACTTCATATTGCACGTGCAACATGGAGATGGAGAAAAAGAAATGGGATGCGGCTTTAAAGCAATACAAGTCTTCTATAGAACGTGTTGAACGAGCGTTAGCGCGACACAAGGATTTTACCAAGGAAGATTTGGAGGTACGAAAAAATATTTTGAAGGAAGCATATACAAAATATAAAGAGTCGATCATAAATTTGCTAGCCTTAGACGTGCCCTGTGATGACGACGATGACATCGAAGACTGTTACATGAATACTTTGGCAAACATAGAACGTCTATTGAAGTCGAAGGTCTGTACGAATACTTCTATACAGCACACAGAAGGTTCACAAGGCATAGCAAAATTACCATCTCTGGATATCCCAATTTACGACGGAAAGGACATATCCAGCTACAAGCCGTTCATTGAAATGTTCCGTGCTGTAGTCCATGAAGACACCCGGATTTCAAACATTCAAAGGCTTTGTTTCTTAAAGAAGTATTTAAAAGGAGAGCCATTACAAATAATTGATAGCCTACCGATTGTTGGTGAGTCATACGAACCGGCCCTACAGTTACTGGATAAAAGGTATGATAACCCCGCCTTACTTATTAACAGCCACGTCACCAGCCTACTGGATCTGCAAGGGTTGCATCGAGGCACGTCCCAGCAACTACGTGATTTTGTAGCATCTGTTAGGCAGCGTGTTAAAGCTCTTGAAAATCTGAAGCAACCCGTTAATAAGTGGAACGCAATCTTGTCGTGCATTTTAATACGCAAACTTGACCCCTATACTGCAAGGTTATTTCACGGTGACAGGGATACCACAACAGTTGTGTCTGTTGATGAGTTGTTAGAGTTCCTGGAAAAACGTGCGGCTACTCTCGAGGCCAGCCCAGCTGTTAACGATAAGGTACATAAGCCAGTGAGTAAGTCCGTGAATCTTGCAACGGTCAACAAGGTAGAAAAGCCACAAATTCCACAACCACAATGTTCTTTCTGCAATAAGGAACATAAATTTTTCAAATGTCCCGATTTTTTTGCTCTCAAGCCGGAGCATAGAAGTGACTTCGCTGTAAAAAATAAGTTGTGTCTAATTTGCCTTACTTCTCATGTCAAAAAGTGTAGGTATAATTTTAAGTGCAATCTATGTCATTCCAGCCTTCACAACACTTTGATACATGTACCAGTCGACCAGCCTGCACCGACGGCACAAGGGAGTGAATGTGACAAACCTTCAGTAAGCATGCATGTTGCACAGGATACCAGCAACTATGTACTCTTACCAACAGCCAAGGTAATCGTAGTTGGAGCTGATAATAAGAGACACATAGTGCGTGCACTTTTGGACAGTTGCTCTCAAACTTCGTTTTGCACATCTGCATTTGCCAACCAACTAGGGCTGCCACAACATGAACTTCACAAAAATATTGGCACTTTAGGGGACATTTACAAAAATAAGTTTGATAAATCCATTAATCTGACTATAGAGTCAACGGTTCGTGACTTCAAATTGGGTGTTACATGCTCAATTATATCAAAAATTACATCGAAGTTGCCTCAGAAACAAATAGACTTAAGCAATTTCGTAATACCAAAAAATATAGCTTTAGCTGATAAAGAGTTTCATATTCCAGGAGAAATATCACTGCTGCTAGCCAGTGATGTATTCTTCAAAATAATCCAAGATGGCAAAATAGAAGGCGGACCAGAGGATCCCATCCTGCTCAACACTCAGCTGGGATACATCATCTCGTCCACCAGCCAAACCGGTACCACTTCATCCATTGCTATGCATACAGTCGTTGAACCCGATCTTGACCACTGCGTTCGTCAATTTTGGGAGGCAGAGAAGGTTCCTGATATGTATCATGAATCCCTGTCAGAGCACGAGTATAGCGAAAAGGTATTTCAGGAGTCGCTAACCTTAAAAAATAATACATTCGAGGTCAAATTTCCGCTCAAGGTTGAATTGCAGGATGTTGACCCTTCTAATTCATATGCGATTGCCTTGCAACGTTTATACAGCCTAGAAAGGCGATTTACAAAGGATCCTGTTTATCATGATTTATACAAAAAATTCATACACGAATACCTGGAACTAGGTCACGCGAAAATCATTGATACAAAAAACAGTGATCCTCAAAGTGATCCGTTGATATATTTGCCACATCATGCAATTTTGCGTCCTGACAGATTGACAAATAAGTTGCGCGTTGTCTTTGACGGGAGTGTCAAAACAAAAAACGGTCTCAGTTTGAACGATATAATGTGCAAAGGTCCTCCAGTTCAAACCTCTTTTTTTGATATTATAATGCAGTTTCGAACGCATAAGTATACATTACAATGTGACATTCGACACATGTATAGGATGATTCTAGCTCATCCAGATTACAGGCGGCTGCAGAACATTTTGTGGCGTGAAGATGGAGTTATGAACGTCCTGCAATTGCAAACAATTACAAATACAAATATGCCGACCATTCACATTCCCCGATATTTGGAATTGGCAGATGCAGATGAAGTTCAGTTGATTGGTTACTGTGATGCATCTGCTCAAGCATACGGCTGTTGCATTTATATTAAAGTCAAGACAAAGGGTGTTGCTCACATTCACTTGCTTTGCTCTAAGTCCAGGCTGGCAGGTGTGAATTCTAAATTAACCATACCGAAATTGGAACTGAACGGTGCGCTTTTGCTAGCAATGGTTATGAGAAATGTAGCTACTAATTTAAGCATTTCTGATGTACATTTATTTTGCGATTCAAAGATTGTTCTCAGTTGGCTGGAAATTGCAACTGTGAAGGTTCCTGCTTACATTGGCAATAGAGTTCGTGAAATTAACAAATTGGCGGAAGGTATGTTCTGGCATTTTACTCCGGGCTTACTAAATCCCGCTGATATTCTCTCTAGAGGGTCAGATCCGCAAACCTTGCTGAAAACATGCTATGGAAGCATGGACCTGATTATTTGACTGATTGTGAAAATTACAATTTGTTTTTATCCGAATTAGAAAAACCTTTTCATACCTACAGTGACGAATATGAAACATGTTTGACAGTCGTGGATAATGTGCCAATACATCCATTCTTTGAAAAATATTCAAGTCTTTACAAAACGGTAATTGTGATGGCTTACATACTGAGATTTATTAACAAATGTAGAAAAAACGTCACTGAGGCAGGAAAAGTTTCTCTCGCAGAGTATAGGGCAGCTTTCATAATGATAATTAAAGCTATTCAGACTCACTATTTTGCTGACGAAATGAAATGTATTGCAGAAAAAAGACAAATTAAGGGGCAACTTTGTCGTCTTTGTCCATTTTTAGACAAAGAATCAGTATTAAGAGTTAGCGGCCGATTGCAGCATTCAGATTTAGACTTTTCAAAAAAGTTCCCCATTATTTTGCCAAAACATTGTCATATAACGACATTAATTATAAGACAAGAGCATTTAGCTATGTTACACGGTGGCTCGAAACTTATTCTTGGTAATCTGTTTCAGAAATATTATATTATCAATTCTGTACGAGAGGTAAAGAGTGTCATCTTTAAGTGCGTTATTTGCAGTAGACATAAAGCCGAAGCGTCAAAGCAGTTAATGGGTTCGCTTCCTAAAGACCGTGTTACTCCTGATCGGGCCTTTAAAAAGGTGGGCTTAGATTATTGCGGCCCATTTGACATTAAGCAGTCCTCAAAACGAAACAGCATCATCACAAAAGGGTATGTTGCTTTATTTATTTGCTTTGCTTGTAAAGCTATTCATTTAGAGGTAGTCTCGGACATGTCCACAAATACATTCCTGGCAGCACTTAAGAGATTTATCGCTCGCAGAGGAGTTCCCACTGATATATACTGTGACAACGCCTCAACTTTTAAAGGTGCCAGTAATCAGCTGCGGGATTTGTACAATTTACACAGCAGTGAGGAGTTTCAGAGTGCCGTGCACAATTATTCTCTCCAAATGGAAATAGCATTCCATTTTATCCCACAATTCAGTCCCAACCATGGTGGTATTTGGGAGCGTAGTATCCAATCCTTTAAATTCCATTTAAAAAGAATTTCTGGCTGCAAAACGTTCACGTATGAGCAATTTAACGCAATTACAATAGAAATCGAAGGCATCTTAAATTCACGCCCCCTCATGCAGCTTACCACGCAAGATAATAATGATTTTTCTTGTTTGACTCCGGGCCACTTTTTGATTGGTTGTCCGATGATGGCCATTCCTCAACATGATTTAACTGATATATCAACTAACCGTTTACAATTTTGGCGAACTTGTGAACAAATAAAACAACATTTCTGGAAGGTTTGGTCGAAAGATTATTTATCTTCTTTAAACGAACGCACGAAATGGTATAAAGATCTGCCTAATCTCAAAGAGGGCGCTGTAGTTCTTTTGATAAATCTTAACACCCCACCTCTTCATTGGCCTCTAGGAAGGGTCACTAAATTATTTAGTGGCTCTGATAATAAAGTAAGAGTTGTAGATGTTCGAACAGCTGATGGTAAAATACATCGTAGGGCTGTGTCTAAATTAGTTATTCTGCCAGTAGAAGAATTTTATTATTTAAGTTTTAGAAACTGTACCTAAGCAAGTTCCTTAGGTTCCGTTAATTCATTTGTTTATGTGCCTACTAATGGAGTATAATGTTAATTTAATGATTTTTATGTTTTTTACTATTCAAGACACTCATTATATTCCTTTCTCCGGGGCAATTATGTCGGAGACATACTTAATTTATAAGTAAATTGTAGAGTTGTCTATGGTTTGACAACGGCTTCTTCCTTTGTACTTCTGTCATTACGTATCGACCTTTAATATATTTATTCTTATTGATCGTTATAACCGTGTTTCCTTGACAGTTCGTATTGTTGATCACTCATAGAAAATTTGAATTTATACCCACGTAGAAATCCTAAATTACCTATACTTGAACCATATTGTTAGATGGTTCTAATATAGTTAGAAATTGATTTTTCCCCTCACTAGGTCGTAAAGCGCTCTTTTATCCTTTAATACGAACGGGTAAAAACGTATTTTATTCACATGTGAGGCAAAGTAATTTGACCTTGCTCTAATTCCTATGGCCCACTACTGCCTAGTATAAGTGGATCTGTATCCACTATGTAGCCCCTAGTAAACATGCGCAATCGGAGCTCACATGTTAAATTGGTTATTTCTCATTGGTGACTTTGTAAGCCATTAGCTATATTTAAGTACCAGGAGTAACTCTACTCCACGATACGTTTCGAGTTCGATATTAAGTTTTAAATGGTTTTTTAAGGTAATTTACATTTGGATGAGATTCGTAATCATTTCCTAGTTTCGACGAGACGTTCACAATGCTCAAGATTCCAGTTTTTTGGAGTCTTTCGCTAGCTCAGGGCGCAATATTGGCAGTTAAACATTAAGGAACTATTACTTGTACTTTAGAAAAGCTTACTTACTATCTAAGATTTCCAATTAGCGTGTGTTCAGCACATTGATTTAGAATATATAAGTGGATCCCCAAACAGCTCAAAAAAATGGCACCAAAAAATGGGCTGCAGAAGTAAATATTGCGGTCCTTTTGCTCCGCTATTCAGTTCTGACAGTTGACATTTGGTCACCTTACGGTATAGCATCATTATTCCTTAAACATAAAAAGTTTCTACTATTTTGCGGTGTTGTTAGCAAATTTGACACTTATTGCTCACTTTACAAAGTTTTTTATTCTTTAAGTTTTTTTTATTATAGTTTATTGTAAGTGAGCGTTATTAGCTACAACTGAAACATGATAGAAATGACTTTTAGTGCCACTTTTCTTGGTTTTTTTTGTTTGGCTCTGTGCGTCCATTTATTATTTATTTAATGTCATTGGTTCAGCATATGTTTTGTTCACAGGTGTTGCCAAATACATGACGGGTGTTATTCTGACTGTTACGACTGCTGGTGGTTAGAAAAGTACTTAGCCAGACACAATTGGGACTGCTCATATGGTACACCCTTCTGTTATGGGTTCCAGGACGACCTATGCAGATGGCAGCTGTGCAATTGTGACGTGGAGTTTGTAAAGTGCCTTAATAGGGAGGCGAAACACTACGACGAATGTTTCTAGCTGATATAGAAGTCACGGTGGCAATAACGTCAATTAACTAGGGACTTCCATTCGGTATTAAATTCGTCGATAAGTGAATACTCATTTCGAAATGATATTTTATATTAGCAGATAATTTCAGAGGATAAATAGAAAATAGCTAAAATATGCTTATTACTACCCAGCAATCGTATCTACGTATTTTTTAGGACTTATAAAATTCTAATAAAAAATATTTTGCGGCGCTTGCGGTGGACACCTTAGGGCCCTGGTCAGCCGACATGAAGCAATTTATGAGTCCCAGTTGATCCACGTTTCTGGGGACCCCAGAGCTGGCGCCTATTTCACCCAAAGCATCAGCATTGTAATCCAAAGAGGAAACGCCGCCAGCGTCATGGGGTCCATGCCGCAGATAGACCTGCTCGACGGGGTATTCTTTTTATAAGGGTGTTTTAAGGTAAATATTTTTATGAAATGTATTTTTATCTGTTCTATTTAGATTATTAGTTTTTATTTTAGATAAGATTTCTATATTTGTCTGTTTATTTAAATTAAATGTATATACGATAAAAGCAATTTGCAAGCTAAATCTTGCCTGTTTTCCATCTAATTTAGGTAAATTTATCTCGAAGTCATAACGTTAGTTATGTAATATGAAAGAATAACTTATCGATAAAATAATATCCAGTGGAAGTCCAAACCAAAATTTTGTTCGTGCCACCGCGAATTCTATGTCAGGTCACCAGTCCTAACTGTAGATAGTTAAGTGTAGATACGAGTATACCTATAGGGCATCCCACGTCCATGCCACAAGGAGGGAAAATACATTAAAAATGGTAGATTAAAGAAGACTATATTTTAATCTTAGAACTGAGTAAAACTGTATTCAATAAAACGGGTTTTTTAAAATATTGTTTAGTATTTATCGCGTATGCTGTATAGTTCGTGAAATATAAATTGGTAACTTTCTACCTACATTATAGTAAAAATAAACATTCAATTTATATTTTTCGAACTATACCGCAATTACCCCATAAAGTAATAGTACCTTAATTGTTGGAGGTCCAAAACATTTTACTGAAAGAAGACATTTCGATTTAAAAAATAATTTGTATTTACATATGATTATTTTAAATGAATTACGCGGCTAAAGTGGGAATCAAACCCGCTACACGAGAAAAAAACCTTATAGTTTTGTCATACCGATCGAAAGGTTCCAACGTAAGAATTATTTTTTTCCATCCACATAATACAGGGTGTTTTTTATATCATTAGCCATATTACAATATGTGTTGGGTAAAGGCGTAAAAAAATATTTGGAAAAACAAAAATAATCCATTTTTCATTATCCTTTTTGTTATAGATTTTTTTTAAAATCCCATTGTCTAACGAATGTTTGGTCACTATGATCACTTGCTTACTTTGCGTACTGCCCCACCTAGTATGCGCTCATAACTGCCAAATCAGATTGGAAAGGGTGTTTGAGTTTGCAACTTTAATTAACCCGCATAAGGTAACTAATTCAATACGTAACAAGTTTCCTACGCGTGGTGGGGAATGGAGGTGGAGCTTAACTTGCAGGTAAAACCCACGAGACAGCATTATCAGTCTATCGCATACAGTACTAATAATGAGGGTATTTTGAGTTGCGCGCCGATCTGAGGGTAGTAGTTTGACTCGAGCGTGTTCACGCAAGCGCACTCCTTCTTTGTTTACAGAGTGCTGTACAAATGGCACATGGCATCTTGCGATCAGCCGAGCCAGCATAATTTGACCTCTAGAACGGAGTAACTTAAATGTTCCGTCATACAGACGCGTACTGGTTTACCTCAGATATCGATTCTAATGCACTCTCTAAGCAAATTGAATTGTTGATGACAACGAGCAGGTACAGGTAGGTATGCGCTTGGGCAGTTTTAATCAAATAACAATTGTGTGTGCATGTAGTTAGGACATTTTATTCATTGTTTAGTGCCGATGGTGGGGTGAGTGACGTCGGCTGATCGGTGCTTGGGATGAACTCCTGATTGGCTAAGACTTGACTACTCAAACCTGCTACCCTTTTATCTGCCATCGAATCGCACGGATTGAAACAAACTTGCCTAGTGACCACAAATTATGTTTTTGCTGGATAAAAAACGGGAAAAAAAACTAAAAAAAAGTGTCACTTTTTTTTCAAAAATGTTGTGTACTGGTGATCGCGAATGACATCCAAATTTGGCTAACGACATAACAAACACCCTGTATACACGGTGCCCATGAGGAAGGGGAAAAAAATCAACAGCGGATTTCTGACCAAATTTGAAGTTAAAAATGTCATATGAAGTTTTCTGGATTGAGATTTGAGTATTTTAAGAGAAAATTATATTTTTTCCTAAAACCGTTTTAGCCCGTTACGCTATGATAAACGCATTTTAGGAAACGATTTTGTTACCATGTTGTCTTAGTCCTGTCACACTTAATTGACAGACATCAAATGAACAATCTTTAATTACCTAGCAAATAAAAAATAACTTTAAAAGTGCATTTTTCGCGATAGTTTCATTAATAAAATCCTTTTTTGTGTATTGATGCATTCAAAACATCAAAAAAAACAAAAAAAAAATTTTTTTTTTCAGATTTGAACAAAACTCACTTAACATTTTTTGCTTCTTTTAGTCTCAGGAATATGCTGTTAAATTTTTTCCCTTTCCTCACGGGCACCTTGTATATGTGGAAACAGAAGGAAGACCATGAAATTTTACATTTTAAGTCATTTTTCTCGTACAGTGAGTTCGATTCCCGGGTTAACAATCAAATTATTGAAAAATCTATAGTCAATTCAATTCGTTACACTTATTCTTCTCTATTTCCTACACTAATCGTTTCAGTACTTACTATTCACTTCACTATTCACAGGCAATATTTTTAGTCTGGGCTGCAGGAGGATAAATAAATACTAATATTCTGCATATAAAAAATAAATAAACATACTCTAAAATCCCACAATGTCGTAACAGATGTGCTTACCATTGAAAAAATCAACTGCGAAAGACTGGTTGTCACGGGATTCGAACCCGCTTCCTCTGGATTGCCGGTCCAACGTGCTTCCAATTACACCAACGAACACAGCGAATTTAGTCAATGGGAATTTACTCTAAAATGTAGACATAAACAACAAAGAGTTGTTTTTTTATAAGAATGTACGAGTATATTTATTGAATAGGTACTTTATGCAGATGTCTCTATTTCACCAAATGCTTCTGAAGGAAAAATAACCTCTTTTACTCTTGAAATAAAACCAGTAAGTAAATAAAACGTTTATTTTTATTTACAACGGGAGTACGTAGCACTTATTATATTTTTGGAAGGGCCACTATAACAGTTGGATATAAAATTAAAAAATCTAGGGGTCTAATGCATATAGTTTTGGTACCTATACTTTGAGTCGCTCGATGGAATCAGTTTTCATCTACTTGATAAAATTTTCATTTTAGGACCTTTACGCAATTATATACACAGTACAGTCAAACCAAGTGCAAAAATATGTATTGAAATAATCGTCTTATAAATATGTTATGACGTTTTTATTACACAGAATCAAAGTGCATTGGGACATCTTTTTGAGCATTTTTATTAAACACCTAAGTTTGCCTTTGATTGTACATATTACTATTTCGACAAAGCTTTATAAGGTTAGAATGTTATGGCGACAATAATTCTCAAAACAACATCGACCCCATAGTGACTAGCATCAGGTTTAATTGAATGGTGACGAACGTTTGACAATTTTTTTCTCATAATAATATATGCTTCACATATTTGCAATAGGTACTTGCTGCATCTGCCACATAGAATAATAGAATATTTCCAGACACTGTCGCTAAGACTAACTGTGATTTTAATGAACAAGGATATGTGCCCTTCTCCTTATTTTACACGATAAGCATAACAACCATTATCGTAGAATATGGCGTATCTGTCAATGACAGTCGGAACGAAACGCACACATTCAAAACGGCGGCCATTTCTCCATCACATTACGTTGTAGATCGACCGGTAATCCGTAATATTCTATACATCCATGGTTACATTAAATAAAATCAAACGACGCACCAATAACAATATCATTGATTAACCAAGAGATATTCCAAGATTTTATAATTTCTCTTTGGCCAAATCAAGCTTGGAAGATATTTAATCCTCCTTGTTGTCCCAAATACTGTCGCCGTTGGCTTCAGTATTGCTCGGAGCGAGGTATTTTTGTATGGCCGGCATCTTGTAGACATAGACGGAGAGGATAGACCCCGCGCACGCGCCGATCCAGTACACCACAGCGTGCTCCAGTAGAGTGTGCCCATCGCAGCCAGCCTTCAGCGAAGTCGCCAGGACAGGGTTGAAGTAGCCGCCGGAGTAATCGAATGCTGTAATGGGAGCGTTTGGTGAGTCTGTTGGTGAAGTCTGTGGACGTTTTGACTAATGTTTCCATGATGTCCAGTTTTTTTAATCGTGCATTGAATAGCAAGACAAATAATGCAATCATAGTATAAGCCCGTGGTCAGATTTTCCAACTATATTTTTTAGTTGCAGTTCGAAAAAATACTGAAAACAATAGTAAATAAATATTTTCTAATAGTCGAAATGTTTTTGATTCCGACATTGGCATGGCTACAAAGCGGCCTAGGGGCCGAATGGTTCCAAGTTCATGAGTCTGTAAGCTCAAAAGGAGCCTAACAATACCAAAAAAAAATAATTTGCATTTGAGAATTTTGCCAATTCATCCAGTAAACTACTTATTTTTTTTGGTATTTTTATCGGGACAACTGCAAATTTGAAAATCGAGAATCAAGCAGCTGTCTCCGTCACACCCATTATGCAATAACTGGAGTGAGTGAGACAGTTGCCCGAAACTTTCGACATTCGTGATAAGCCTTTGAAAAATTCTGACCACGTAAATATAAATTAAACAATTACACTTGTAATGCAGATAATAAATCGATATCATCATGGAAACAATTTCATCAAAACGTCACCAGAATTTTACTACTATCCACCTGCTAACAATTAACCATGCATCCTTACTTGTCTTACGTTGTAAACAACTTTCTAACCTAAAATTGCACGTTTTCAGCGAATTATCGCCCACTGCTGAGCAATATATGCCTCCCTTCTAGTACGCGACTCATACCGGTACAGAGCCAATTTAACCCAGAAGTATAATATATACAATCTTGCGAATGTAGTCTACCCAACGAGCTAACGGACGCCCAGGGGCTTTTTCATCCGAAATAGGCCACTAATCCGTTAGGCCCTTAGTCCACCTGGGTAGCGTTTTATAAAATTTTACAAATTTACAATTTTGCTGTTTGCCTCTCTTTCTAACCAATATGTGCGTGCTTGGAGAGGAAAACAGCGAAATTGTAAAATGTAACTTTATAAAACGCGACACTGCCGTCACTCTGCCTTGCAACATGTCTTATTGCCTGATTAAAGGTAAAGCGATGCAACGGCGGAACGATCATATTGTTTCTTTTTGGTCATTGGCAACACTGATGACCATAGGTGCATTATCTATGGTCATCAGTGTTGCCAATGACCAAAAAAAAAAAAATTTTGATATCCGTTTCATTGCGGATTCCCCCTACGCGATTACTTCGGATAGGGATACATTGTACAGCCCGTTAAAACCAAGTTCTCTTAACAAATACTATGGGGAACTGAACCTTGCAAAAGTGGAATTATAACCACAGCAAAAACTTTTGGAGGTTATAAAGTTGTTTACTAAATACGACAACTAAGGATGTATAGGTTGTATAATGCGGAATGTCATAACACTAAGCGATATCTAACATGAATGAAAAGCTAGTGAAGCTACCGACATGAAGCGTGACCAATGCATATTTACAATTAACATGAAAATGATGGGTTTTCCTTAGCAGTTACCGCCAGTTTTGTTTTACATTAACTATTAAATAGCTATCCCCCTTATTTATCGTCTCCTTAGCAATCTTATAGGGATTGTTTATTCCTTTCGGTCTTATCAATATTTCTATATGACCAAAAGGGACAAGCTATACTTATCGGCTTGCTAAGTTAGGAGACGTTTATGAATAAGGGGGTAAGGATTTAATAACAACTTTACTATTCGATGGGCCATTGAAAGCCAAAAAAAACCTAGGTGGTTATTTGCTTAGGTATTAGAGCAAACTATACAAGTAAATAAATTGCAGATCAAAGAGGTCTGTGATTATACTGATTAGGTATAGGTTTTTTGGACGCTTAGCGTCAAACCTCTAGGGAGCAAACAAACACATTAATATGTTTGAAAAAATGACGAAAATGTGTCGAGATTCTAGTACCTACACATCATGGAAATAGGATCGGTTTTTCACTCAAGAAAACTCAAGAGTACCTAATACAGTAAATAGATTCATGTAACGAAAAATAATTACAATTATGACGACATAACGTTTTATACTAGACAGGTATAATGCCTTTGTAGGTACCTGCTACTCATCGTAAAACCTTCACCTCATCGCAATACCTCATAACATACCAAAAACCAGAGTACTTTTAACAGATTGAACAGTCTGTTTCTGTATACATTGCACAGACTGTGCATTCTGTATTCTGGTGTTGGTATGGTATAAGATATTGCGGTGAGGTAAGTAGTAAAGGTTTTACGATGGTATTACGGTTCACATAATTCGTCAATCATTTGTTCATTTTCGTTCATATTTTTTCATTTTCTTTAAAACTTATATTTCTGCGTGCATTGGATGCTGCCAGCACCCGATCTAGCAGAGCGCAAGCCCGCAGTACACGTCGGGCTTTGGCCGCGGGTACTCCATGATGAGGATCCTCTAAATGGATCGAAATATGTCGAGCAATTATCGACTTAAATTAGTTGAGTAACCCGTTTGATAAATATTTAAATATGTTTGAGTCTCACTCTAAAAAACTTATATTTCTATCTAAGATCCGAACAAACCCGGCAGCAAAAGCTTCAAACCCAATATTAGTGGACATTGAAATGTCTAAATAATGTACCTTTTCCTAAATGCACTTTGCAAAAGATGGACACGCTTAGGTCGTCATTGGCACTAAAATTGTCCTGATAGCGGTAGACGAATACCGTGTGCCTATTGAGGACCCCTGCAATATGAGAACCGGAGTGAGATGGATGTAGTCGAGGGGTTTACCCTAACACGTTGGCTGCCTATCCACATTTACCTACGAACAAATAAAACATGGAAGCCGCACGCCATATTAAATTGCCTTTCAAAAACGGTCCTGAATTTTAATTGACAAGTGTCACCCCCTTTTCAATGCATCACGGTAATGAATTTAAATATCACCTATTAGAAATTAAACCGCCATTTAGTTGTGATTGGCTATATTCTATAAGCAAAGCATTTGTCAAAGACGTTGCGCCGAAATATGCGCGGTGTCACGAAAAGCGCTATGTCCTGCCCATCTTGGCACAATTGAACAATTGCTTTTGGGGGCATTTCTGAGCTGGCGTTAAACGTCCATGTTGTATATGGTCGCAGACATTTATAGTTTTCGCGCGTCTTGCAATTGAACGTTTCTCAAAAAGTTTGTCCGTTTGGATCCCGTCTTCGAAATTGATGAAAATTGGGAGGCTGGTACAGTCAATGATGCTGAGCAACCCATCACATTTCGCAAAATGTACCAATATGTTTGTATGAAACATTTCTCTTTTGTTACCAAAAGAAATAAACTTTCCGTACAAACATTCTGGGACATTTTGGGAAATGTGGTGGATCATGCTCAGTATAGTTGACTCGACCAGCCTACAGATTTTTATCATTAGGTAGGTATTAAAAAATAAAAGGATAAAATCCACTGCCCGCAAACATTCGAACCAGGGTCGCGTTTTATAAAGTTACAGTTTACAATTTTGCTGTTTGCCTTTCTTTCCAGCCAATATATGCGTGATTTAATTGTAAAATGTAACTTTTTAGTACAGATGGTGTACTTTTTAGGCTTTAATGCGAGAAGTGGGTCATTTTACGTCAGGTCCAAAACTTTGGAGGGCCATCTGTACTAAAAAACGTCGTACGAGACACGTGCAAAAACGAAATTCGTACGGTTCACTTGTGTCGTAATGTACTATTATAAAACGCGACCCAGTAGGCTTTCCCATCCAGGTGGCTTATGATGAAACCGTTTTATCCATTTATCGAGCTACGCGTCACTTTCTGACTTGCATACTTGTTAGAACGTGACGGCAACGACGACAAACCATCTGTACCTACAAAAAAAAATGATTGTGATCCCATCGGGAATGCTCAAGACCATACTGGAAAAGAAATATGATTCCACCAATGACATAGCAGCCAACGTATTAAGGTGACTCACAATGGAACGGACTGAATCTGAAATATACGATATAGGTGAAAAAGTTAAGAAAAGCTTCTGTTGCATGTAGTTGTAACCTATCCATACAGGCATTTGTTTTGTTTGTGTTCTTATTGCCTCTTTGAACAGGTCAGTACTACATACCACTACTTGTAGGTATCTACATACTTAAGTTTTTTACCTTAACCTAAAAGTCTTGCGTGGATTGGATCTGGCGCGTTCTATTGCGAGCCGTGTCTTAAGGCCCGGCCACGGCGGCCACGACATTGGTCTAAGGCGACTGGCGGCGAGCGAATCCATAAGTTGGAGCGGGATGCCGATATGGGTATGGTTTTCCGCTAAGCCGGTCGCCTTAGACCAATGCCGCGGCCATGACATTGGTCTAAGCCGACCGGCTTAGCGGAAAACCATACGTGCGAGAGGGCGTACCCATATCGGCATCCCGATCCAACTCAAGGATTCGCTCGCCGCTGATTGCCTTAGACCAATGTCGTGGCCGGGCCTTTAGGGATAAATAATCTGAGCTATGTAGTTGACAGTTTTAGAATAAATCAAGGGCCATAATTCTGAAGATCACATGATTTGATTATCTTTGATCGTAATGAGAAAAAAACAAGTTTTTGGCAAAACTATATAAAACAGTACTACTTATCTTTAGTGATTCCATGGATCGATTGAAAAGATTAACCCCCTTATTCATAAACGTCTGCTAACTTAACAAACGGCTAAGTATTGTTTGTCCCTTTTGCTCTTATGGAAACATTGTTAAGACCGAAAGGGCTTATGAATAAATAAATAAATAAATAAATAAATATCTTGGGACATCTTACACAAATCAACCTAGTCCCATGGTAAGCTCAATTAAGGCTTGTGTTGTGGGTACCAGGCGACGATATATATAATAGATAGATACGTATAAATACTTAGATACATACACAGCCATGACCAAGGAACAAACATTTGTGATAAATAAATACACAAAGAATGCCCTCGCCGGGATTCGAACCCGGAACCTCCAGCTTCGTAGGCAGGGTCACTACCAACTAAGCTACAGAGGCTGACTGTGGGTAATAATGGGGTAAGTCTTTAATCAAAATCAATCAATTGTGTTACGAAAGTTGGTCATACTAATTATTATAGTGTGTACCTACCAACAACCTTTGCAGCAGTGGAAAAAGGCGGATAATTTATAAAATTTATGCACGTATTGTTAATCGCTTATAGAAATCTGCCGCTTTTTTACTATCAATAGTTGTTAAGTACACAGAATTCAACTTCTTAACACAAAAATAATGACGTAAAATTTTGTTTTCATTAAAGGCCTTCAATGTACATTTTTTTTGCAGTTGACCCAAATTATTCATTATCATCGTGCCTTTTTGACTAGAAATTAATAAGATAAAAGTAATGTTTTTATTTGATTATTATGCAACGAGTGATTTTATCAATATGTTAAAAATGTTAAATGTTTATAGTAGTGTTTTCATGAAATGTCAGTAATATGAAAAAAAATGTAGATACATGTGCTGATAAAATATGCTGTTAAAATGTAAATTGACAATTTAAATAAATCCTGGTAGTATTTATACCAAATATCAAAAAGGTGTTAAGAGAAATGCGTTTTTGTACCACAAAAGCTATGAAAAAGCTATACCTATTTAACTTGAAAAGTTAATGCATTATTTCGCGTCTGATCTAATTCCTTGCAAGTTAATTGCAGTTTAAAGTTAGTCGGATATTGGAACAGAAAACAACAGAGCAGAAAACAAAGTCTGGGAGTAGACGTTAGAACGCGCAACTGCAACTCGCGGCTACATTGTGGCGAAACATTTATTTTAATATAATGTTTTAATAAAATAATTAAAAAATGTTTTAAGTTAAACGGTTTTTATTGCACCAAAAACTAGAAAACAAAAATTTGTTATAACTAACCGTAGATGCAACTTTCTGTAGATTACTCACGTGAAACTATTATCACAGTTGTTTTCCCAAGTCGGATGCTGAAAGCCACGTTTAGCCTCTATGTCAGTGGATTAAGCGTTACCTAATCGGAAACTTTTACCAAACTGAAATAAAAACGTGGGGCGTACGCAATTGTGATTAAGTCACTATAGTTATTTAAGAACACGCATATAAATCCTTGCCCTTGGCCTTGATAAAAGCTATTTACCTCTGTAGAAGTGATGGAACAGATGGATGATTACTTGCAAAATTAGAGCTACAATTACATATTTTGAACTTGTATGTTTCTTTCTTCATAAAAACGCCCCACGTTTTTATTTTAGTTTAGTAAAAGTTTCCGATTAGGTAACGCTTAATCCACTGACATAGAGGCTAAACGTGGCTTTCAGCATCCGACTTGGGAAAATAACTGTGATAATAGTTTCACGTGAGTAATCTACAGAAAGTTGCATCTACGGTTAGTTATAACAAATTTTTATTTTCTAGTTTTTGGTGCAATAAAAACCGTTTAACTTAAAACATTTTTCAATTATTTTATTATCAAGTTTTTAGTGCAATTGTTAAGTTACTTTCCGATACTATACCTACCGATGTTGTTTGTAATAGGTACATATGTAATACAATAATGCATGCTAAGTAGCGTTTATACTCTCGCGCTTTCATCACGAATCACGACACATAATTATGTAAACGTAATGGACATTATTCTATGTGTAATTTAATATCTCGATTGACAAATAAAAACCAAAGGCTCGGCGTGGTTAATGTAAGGTTGAATGTCCGAAGTATCTGAAATGGACGTGTTATTCATACAATAAGTACCTTAGATAACAGAGATCCGACAATAAGGAATATATCAATCAATTTGGTTTATAGAGAATTTCAAGTTCAAATTTTTATACAAGTCGAATTTCGAGACTATAAAATATAAACTCATTCTCTGAGTCGATCAACCGGAGGACCGCAGGTCTGACGGAAAGTCCGACGCGACGGCACTATGGCACGCACTACGTGAATCCGAGAGACTCACACTCTCTGTATATCAACTGGAGGACCGCAGGTCCAAGTGCACGTCCTACGCAAACCACCTACGCTGTCAGCCTATCAACCGGAGGGCCGCAGGCCCGGCAGCTGGCTCTACATGATTCGCTCACGCTGTCACTCTATCAGCTGGAGGGCCGCAGACCCGACGGCTCGCCCTACGCGATTCACTCACGCTGTCACTCTATCAGCTGGAGGGCCGCGGGCCCGACGGCTCGCCCTACGCGAGCCACTCACACTGTCACTCTATCAGCTGGAGGGCCGCAGGCCCGACGGCCCGCCCTACGCAAACTACTCACGCTGTCACTTTATCAGCTGGAGGGCCGTAGGCCCGACGGCTCGCCCTACGCAAACTACTCACGCTGTCACTTTATCAGCTGGAGGGCCGTAGGCCCGACGGCTCGCCCTACGCGAACCACTCACGCTGTCACTTTATCAGCTGGAGGGCCGTAGGCCCGACGGCTCGCCCTACGCAAACTACTCACGCTGTCACTTTATCAGCTGGAGGGCCGTAGGCCCGACGGCTCGCCCTACGCGAACCACTCACGCTGTCACTCTATAAGCTGGAGGGCCGCAGGCCCGACGGCTCGCCCTTCACGATTCACTCACGCTGTCACTCTATCAGCTGGAGGGCCGCAGGCCCGACGGCCCGCCCTACGCAAACTACTCACGCTGTCACTTTATCAGCTGGAGGGCCGTAGGCCCGACGGCTCGCCCTACGCGAACCACTGACGCTGTCACTCTATCAGCTGGAGGGCCGTAGGCCCGACGGATCGCCCTACGCGAACCACTCACGCTGTCAGTCTATCAGCCGGGAGGACGCAGGCGCGACGACTTGCCATACGCGAATCACTCACGCTGGCACCCTATGAGTCTATCAGCCGGAGGGCCGCAGCAATGACATACGGTACTAAACCGTGGTCGCTTACAATGGGCCTCATAAAAAGGCTCAAAGTCACCCAAAGGGCAATGGAGAGGCCTATGCTAAGAGTCTCTCTGCGAGATCGGATTACAAATGAGACCATCCGCAGCAGAACCAAAGTAACCTATCGGTTACTCCATGATATCGGGAATCCATGAGCTCTTCGAATCGCTAAACTGAAGTGGGCGGGGCTCGTCGCGCGTGGATTGCGTGGAACCGATGGCCGTTGGAGCGGTAAGGTTCTCGAGTGGCGGTCACATACCGGAAGGCGCAGTGTGGGTAGGCCCCCCACAAGGTGGACTCATGACCTGGTGAAGGTCGCTGGATGCGAGTGGCACAGGGCCAGTCCTTGTGGCAATCTTTGGGGGGCCTATATTCACCAGTGAACGTCTTTCAGCTGATATGATGATGATGATGATGATGATGATAATTAAATCCGCATGTTTCTACCAAATATCTAAAGCAGTACTGCAAAATCTACATATCGCTAAACCTAGCGGTTGTGGCAGGCAGTAACACTGGAGTATCAGATTTGAGGAGTTGGATGTTAGTATTAAATTCGCATGTTTCTACTTAATATCTAAAGAACTTCTTTAAAATCAAGATATCGATAAAAGATAAACCTTGCGGTTATAAGGCAGTATTGCAGCATCAGGAGTGAGGAGTTGGAAGTCAAGATCAGGCTGTTAGTATTTGATTATGCCAAACATGCTATACTTTCATTTTCACGTGTCTAACACTCTGGGTTAAGGTAAGCAGTACGTCTGCAGCATCAGGCTTTGAGGATACAAGGATACAAATATTATAATATTGCATTGTCATGGGGACTTGATAAGAGTTCCAAATTTTATTGATTTCGGTGCAGTAGAAGTGGTCGAAAAATCGATCACAAGATTTGAAGCATCGACGACAGTTGATACGCGGTGAAGTTAATAAAAACCGTTTAAAAAAGACAAACAGCTGCAAGAAGAGTAGGGATATAATTCCAACGGCATTTTAATTTCTACGCTTTTTTATTTAAGAATAAAATAAAAGTTTATTTAGTTTTCACTGTTAAACCTTTTTATTATATGAGGTAAACCTTCTTTAGCTGCTGAACAACGGTTCTTTTAAAATTGTATTGCTTACTGATTTATTTATATGAACTATATAGGTATGAACTATCCATCGTTTACTAGACAATATGTGTACTTACGGTTATTGTTTACCATTAAAATAGGGTCATAGCAATATATGTAATCATGAATCAATCATATTTTTGCAAATCCTATAAATGAAAGCATCCTATAAATCATGTAGGTAGAGAATGGAGAGACTAATAATTAATAACCACCCATGTAACCCATTTTCATGCAATAAATGAATTTTGAATTTGAATTTGAAATAAATAAACAGAAGCAAATATATTTATTACGTTAAATACGTTTGATCTTAGAATACAAATAGGCATACCGCCACACTCCTGTGTAAATTATACTATAAGTATAGTTATTCTATTATTAAAATTTCTGTGACCGATTTTCCAGAGACTAACTTCTGTAGTGTTACATTATCTGTACTGTAGCCCTACCATGAGCTGCCGCTACGTTACTAACGCGCGTTTACTTTTGTCCATCCCGCTCGTGCTCGCATATTGGGGCGAGCGAGCCAGATAGAAAGTAAACGCGCGTTAATGGCCCGGCCACAACATTGGTCTAAGGCGACCGGCTTAGCAGGAAACCATATGTGCGAGAGGGAGTAGGTACCCATATCGGCATCCCGCTCCAACTCATGGATTCGCTCGCCCCCGGTCGCCTTAATGGTCCGGCCACGACATTGGTCTAAGGCGACCGGCTTAGCGGAAAACTATACATGCGAGAGGGAGTACCCATACCGGCATCCCGCTCCAACTCATGGATTCGCTCGCCCCCGGTCGCCTTAATGGTCCGGCCACGACATTGATCTAAGACGACCGGCGGCGAGCGAATCCATGAGTTAGAGCGGGATGCCGATGTGGGTACTCCCTCTCGCACGTATGGTTTTCCACTAAGCCGGTCGCCTTAGACCAATGTCGTAGCCGCAGCATTAGTAAAATTCAAAGCTACTTCCGGTTCTTACCCTACACCACTGCCTGAGAAGAATCCGGCAAAAAACCCAGCGGGACTTTTTTTTCAAAGTTTTGTAACATCTTACAGCTAACATGCATTAATTACAAACGAAACATAAATCAGGTATAGTACATTAACTGGAGATGAAGTCTCTAGTATAATTAGACATAATTAGACATGCCTTAGACCAATGTCGTGGCCGCGGCATTAGACATGCCTTAGACCAATGTCGTGGCCGCAGCATTAGACATGCCTTAGACCAATGTCGTGGCCGCGGAATTAAGCATGCCTTAGACCAATGTCGTGGCCGCGGCATTAGACATGCCTTAGACCAATGTCGTGGCCGCGGAATTAAGCATGCCTTAGACCAATGTCGTGGCCGCGGCATTAGACATGCCTTAGACCAATGTCGTGGCCGCGGAATTAAGCATGCCTTAGACCAATGTCGTGGCCGCGGCATTAGACATGCCTTAGACCAATGTTGTGGCCGGGCCTTAATACCGTAGCAGCAGCTCATGGTACGGCTACTGGTGTACTGAGTGCGGGTTAATGCGACATAAAAGTAAATTTGTTTCGAAGGAAGTCATGTGGATCGGCGAGGAAGATTTAGTTTATGCTCTTTTCATTGAGAAAGCATGAAGAAAGCTCCATTTAACACGGTTAATAAGCGACTAGGTACTAGATTTGGAAAGGGGGGTATTTTCTTCATTATTATAAAAATAATATGTATATGGTTTGTTCTTTATTATAAGCAATGCTCGGCGGGGGTGAGCTATTTACATACTAAATGTCACGTGATATATGTCATTTAGTATGAAAACAGCTCACCCCCGCCGAGCATTGATTATTAGGCATCAACTTGAGGTGACATGATTGAAAATAATCTAATAATGTACAAATAAAGAAAGTAGAAAACTAGTCAGTTCTAAGCAGGTTTATGCATGTTTTCTGAATAAATGAATACAGCGATTGAATTAAAATATATTTGGATCAATTAATTATTTAAAAAATATTTTATTTGTAGTTGTTAATAAGCTGCATCGTGTCTATTATGCACATATTTTAAGTGAAAATTATGACAATAAAATGGGAGCGTAAAAATAATATAACTATAAAATTTGTTGTGAATTTGCATAACTGTTTCTGCACATTGACACTCGTAGACTTACAATGGTCTCGTGTTTATCGTTGCTTGAGCTACGCGTCACTTTCACACTTGCTTAAGGTGCATTCACACCAAAAGAGCATTCGCTGTTCTATCCCCCATTCTAGGAAATCAACCAATCACGTTTTGTGTAACGATCGAATTTCGTAGAGTGGGGGGTTAGAATAGCGAATGTTCGTTTGGTCTGAATGCACCTTAACTGGCCTTATGGTACTGGTCTCACCGCGAGCTACTAAGCGAAATAAAAGAGACACCGCGATACTCGCCCAGCTATCACCGCCGGGCGAGTATCGCCGCGTCTTTTTTTTTACACGGGAGTGCATATATTTTGTTGGTGTTTATAGCCTATATAGTTCATAGCTTAGGGCTCATGCATAAATCATGCGAGGTTTTTTCGGCTACTTTTTGAACCCCCTCCTCTCCCCCCTAGCAGTCTCACGTGGATTGGTCTCATTCAACTTTTAACGTTCGCTCGCCGCAAATTTCACAATAATTCTTAGTTTGGTCATCGTAGAAAAATACACGTGAGGTCTCCTTGTACCTCCCCTCCCTCCCCTAACGTGATCTTTCGTGTTTTTTTCTTGGACCCCCTCCCCCCCTATAGGACCTCGCGTGATTTATGCCCAAGCCCTTAGTAGCTCGCGGTGAGACCAGTGCCTACTGGCCGGAACGTGACGGTAACACCGACAAATAATAAACACAGAGGACCGCGAACACAATCGATGTATTGCTTCTCTCGCACTTGTTAATTCGTGCGTTAGTATGACAGGGAGGCACCACGTCGTTCGTGCTTTGCGACAGGCTCACAAAACTACTATAAACCTACCCCCTTTCATAAACGTCTCATAACTTAGCACGCCGCTAAGGACTGTTTGTCCCTTTCGGTCTTATGAACGTCCATAAAACTGAAAGGGATTAACAATACTTAGCGGCATGTTAAGTAAGGAGACTTTACGAATAAGGGGGTATCTGTCGTGATTATCATTTAAGTGTGAAATGGACAAATACTGTTTAACCCCTAATACTAACCAGCAACCACTAGAGAGGTCCCGATGAAGGAGTCGATGGCTGTGGCGAAGCGAGGGTTCAAATCTCCAAGACTCTTGGAAGCGAGGCGGCAGAGGCAGGTTGCTATGCCTTCAACCACTGCTCCATATAGAACTGGCACCTGTAAATGTATGGTGAAGGGGTTGAAAATTCTAGCCCTTTATTGTATTACATCATCATCAGCCTATCTCAGTCCACTGCTGAACGTAGGCAGGTCAAAATTCTTCTCGTTGTTTTATTTTGTGTCCCTGAAAAACGTGACGCAGTGGTGATTTTTGTATGAGATGACGTTTTGTTTTCAATGTCTGGAGTATGGATTAAAATCTATCCTGAAAAAGAAATACAAGTGCACCGGATTTTTTAAATATACTTAGTCGAAACACTCGAAACAGTAACAAAGCGTGACAGAGTGGTATGAAACAAGACAACGAAAAAAATTTTGACCCAGGCCTCTCCTATTAATTATGCGTATTGACGCATTAGGAGGTATGAAGTAATTCGTAAATTCTGGAATACCGAGTAAAACGAATATGTGTTCGCTAAGTTATCCCTGTTTCTGTATCTCAACCCGTCCCCTCGATGGGTGCACGATATTCGAGAGAGTGCGCAGGCCTCAGGCCCGGGGGCAGTGAGCGATAAACAGCAGAAACTGATGATGATGAAAATCAACCAACTTATCGTAGTATTTCATTTCACCGAAAGATCTCAGTAGCCAACTGTAAGTTTTTGTAGACTCGTTTTTTGCATAATTACTATCGTAATCCAATCTAACTAGTTGGTATATTAAAATTCGGCCAACTGAAAGTCAAATAACTGAATCATCAGCGAAAAGTTGGTTGGTACAGTCAAAGGAAAAAAACTTCCCAAAAATATGTTCCAGTGCACTTTATTTTTACCAACAACGTCATAACATATTTATGATAGGATTCTTTCAAAATAATATATATTTTTGCACTTGACTGTAATTGTCATAATTGATATTCGACAAAATTAAATTCTGCAGAAATTCAGGATATATAGAATAAAAGCATGTACCCTAACGGACTCTGGTTCGTGCATCTATTGCAAATGCAGACTTGTCTGGGCAGGGAGCTGTTGTTGCACCTCTCGTGGAAACCGAGGGACTCTAGCCCTCTCGATTCGCATTTGGGTGCAGTGGGTACCACGAACTTCGAAATCCGCAAATTTCGAAGATTTCGATGTTCGCGGTAGTACGCCTAAAGGCCTACTGTGAACCGCAAACGATGTGTTGTCAAACTCTTGCACTTTTAAATTTTAACACATTGAGCGCGGGGAACTCCCGAGGGGAGTTTTCTGTGGGAGGTCCATTTTCGCTACAAAGCGGAAAAATCACGGGTTCGGCTACGAGCGTAGCGCGTAGCACTCGTTGGCAATGAAAGGGGTGTGACAAGGAGGCAACACTTCAATCGTTCACAGTAGACCTTCAGTTTCCGTCCACATTTAGTGCGCAAAAATGCCGGCGATAGAAAAGATCCAAAGTATGGATTGGCCCATAGACCAGATACCAATAAAAGCGGATATGTGTACTTTTATCGTTTGCGAATTTTGCGATTGATTAATTAAAAGACGTGTCATTGAATCAACGAATCATAACACGCGAAGCGCTCCTTTCTCCAATGCTTCGAATCGGTTCGATTTTTGATTGCGATGACAAAATTGCAGAGCGACGTATTTGGATTTTCTTGTCCATGGACTCCACATACGCGCGCGAAAGTTTGTACCATAATTCACGCAATAAATGTGGAAGAGGCTTTATCATAAAGTTGTGTTAATCAATTTAATCATTAATTAAGTTTTAGTCCCGACTTACCAACTTATAAAGTTTAGAAATTGGTTTCATTCTGACACATCAAATAATGCAATGCCATTTTTACGGCTATTGAACAAAAAATATTAAGTAGGTACATTAATTTATCAAGTACAAAAAATAATGTTCAACAACTTTTCCTGTACCGTGTAAGTTTCCTGATTGTTATTTCACACACAAATACAAATAAAAGAGAAAGTTCACACGCATTCAGTTAGGGTACATGCTTTACACAAAAATCATATAAAACACAACTTAACGGTAAATCAAAAGACCATCCAGATCCATTAAAATTGTAAGGAAATAAACATTGCTCAAACAAACATTGCGAAGCAATGTCTATCACACTCCCATAAATCTTGTTCACGAAATAAAGTAGCCATCGTAAAATCAGTCTCTACTGTTATGCAATAGTCCCATGTAGTTCTAACAGCCATGGGACTGTAAATTGATTCTTCTGTTTTATGTTTAACGATCCAATATCCAAAAGCATTCACTGCAAAGTCGTCAAAATCAAAATAACTTAATGCAAAATTTCACGCCCAAAAAAGTGCGAACTTCCGAGACGATTTCAACAATGTGACTCTTGAAATAATTAATAAAAATTATAGACACGAGATTCAGAGTTTATTATACTATCGCTATTGTAATTTAGTTGAGGTTGAGACCCATTGGGAAACTAAATGACCCAAAATGGTAAAATAAGAAGAAACAGTACTTAAAATCCAGAAGTTTAAATAAAAGTCCATAATTATGGAGAAATTGATATAAATATCAACCACAGCGTCCGAGAAGATACGCAAAGAGCCCTTCTTTGTAATAACACCCATACTAAGGTACAGTCTAATACAAAAAATATATATACAGCAATGGCTACTTTATTTCGTGAACAAGCCTTACTTAAATAGATTTTAGTAATTGGATAATGTTAGCTGCTAAACTCGAAAACTCCTAGAAACGCTGAATTAGATCTAACGTTAGGTAATTACCCTAATGTGCCTACATTATTCGTACTTCGTTCAGTTTACCCTGAAACAACTTTGCAGGAATAACATCTCCATCTGTTAGCTCAGGTGAAGGCTTCCTAAGTAATGAAACAACTTGCAAATTACGGCCTTACTCGTTACTTAGACTTGTACTTCATTTAATTATTTGCCTTGGAAAATACTGCATTATTTAAATCAAAACCTACCTATGTGCAGCATATATCGTCAGTTGTAATATGAATTAATGTAACCACCAACTGACGATTTTTCAGGAGCGCCCAAAAACGAATTTGACATTTATAAAGTATATTGTATCTTTTTAGTTAATTATCATATTGAAATTCATTTATTTTTTCTGAACTTACATCACATGATGTATGTGATGTAAGCTATGTGCAGCATATATATATATGTCTATAGTCAGTTGTAATTCGAATGAATGTAACGGCCAAATTGCGATTTTACAGGAGAGTCCAAAACATGAAGCATGCTTTTCAGTTACTGATGTTTTATTCTCATGAGTACAAAATTTTGCACATAATTACGATATTTAATTTTACCTTAGGCCAGCCGGTACACCTAAGCTCTTACGTAAGTTATAGGGACGGAGCTATATTAAGAAACGAGAAGTGAATATCCCTATCTCATTCCTTAGTATAGCTCTGTCGTCACAACTTACGTAAGAACTCACAGGTGTAATCCCGGTCTTAATAACGAAGAGAAAGTTCTAAATTCAAAAACTTAGCAAATGTTATTGGATCTCAGGAAGCTAGAATATATCTACAGGAAGCCAAAATCGTGCTGTGTAGGTAATCACCATCAGATATATCGTAGCGAGAATAAAATCAGAAATATCTGAACACGCCTCTATCGTAATGGCAATAAAGGCGAGATCAGATATTTTGAACGCTCCGGACGCTACGATACATCTGATGGCAATTCTATTAGTGTGTAGAAAACAGAAACCTACGAACGAAGTGTTGCCTCTCTGTCACACTTACGTACGAATTCACAAGTGCGAGAGAGAGGCAACACTTCTTTCGTATTTCGCGGTAGGACCTCAGAAAACATATAAAAAACCTTGCCTGCAAATCAGCCTTGCAATCCTCAAAAGCCTTATCCTTGTGTGTCTCCGAGATCTCCAGGGCCCAGTACATCTGGACGTACTTGAAGACCAGAAGACCACCGGCCAGCTCTGCCCAGGTCTTCAGCAGAGCTTTTCTAACATCACCTTTTCCTGGAAAAGAATTACGGTATGATATTTTATACTTATTGGCTCACCGAACCAAAGTGGATCTTGGCCTCCGGCACTAGTAGACACCTAATTAGCGTGAAATTAAAAAAAAACCTTAATTATAGTCAGGTTTGTAATGACAATTAAGCACTACATAGCAATAAAAACTCGGTTTTGGTGTTACTTTTATAAATTGTAAGCGATATCTTATGGCGATATTACGAGTATAATAATTTTAAAACACCGATCAAGCTTAAATTCCTAAATATTATATCGTATTTGTCGTGACGAATCTGACTGCAATTAAGGTTTTAATAATGTCACGATTATTGGGTGTCCCTAAAAGTAAAAGTACCCACCTACCTCACTAGCAATGGGAATGCATGCATGCATGCAATTTTTTAGCAATCCTGTAGACTGAGTTCGCCAAAAAGTAATCGGATTACTCTTTCTGATTACTTTTACGATACAATGTAATTTATAGATGTAATCAAACCTGTAAGCATATGAATCTTATGATGGTACCGCTTCTAATCGTTGTTCGGCGTTGTCGTCACGTTGTTAAGGTGCATTTAGACCAAACGATAATTCACTCACTCTATTTGTCTTTGTCAGCCTCCGTAGCCTAGTTGGTAGTGACCCTGCCTACGAAGCTGGAGGTTCCGGGTTCGAATCCCGGCGAGGGCATTCTTTGTGTATTTATTTATCACAAATGTTTGTTCCTTGGTCATGGCTGTCTATGTATTTAAGTATCTATATCTATCTATCTATTATATATATCGTCGCCTGGTACCCACATCACAAGCCTTAATTGAGCTTACCGTGGGACTAGGTCGATTTGTGTAAGATGTCTCAAGATATTTATTTATTATTTATTTATTTATTTATTTATCCCCCACTCTACGAAATCAACGAATTTCGACGAATCACGTTTTGTCTAACGAACGAATTTCGTAGAGTGGGGGATAGAATATGCGAATGCTCGTTTGGACTAAATGCACCTTGACAAGAGTGCAAGTGCAAAAGTGACGCTTAGCACGATATGGATAAAACGGGACCATCATAAGTCACCTGACTGGCAGGAAATATAATTTTGCACGGAGAACCAATGACTGGTGGGATCGGCGTGTTCTCGAGTAGCGACCACGCACTGCACGACGCAGCGTAGGAAGGCCCCCCACAAGATGGAGCGAAGACCTGGTAAACGTTGCGGGCCACTGGAGGCGGGCAGCTCACGACCGATCTTTGTGGCACTCTCTGGGGGAGGCCTATGTCCAGTAGTGGCTGTCATTTGGATGATGATGATAAAAATTGGAGCTTACCTTCAATGACATCCTCAAGGTGCGTGTACGGACAGGCTGTCGCCTCCCCCCAGTTCAGCGACCACCAGATGGTGAGGGCGAACAGGAATATGGCGTACGTGCCCACGCCAAAATTGTCTGCCACTGGAAAAACAATCTGTGTTTGAAATCATTTCTGAATGGCAGAGTAGGGCAAAAAGTGATCCGATTACTCCTTCAGATAATTTGGCTGACAAAAGGTTCGGTTGACATGGCTGCCAACCTAATTTTAAATGTCATTTCTGATGAATAGTAAACCATAGAGGAGCTTTTTTTTTAATTTTGACGTCTCCCGCCCGACCTTGATTATTAATAAAAATTGTGTTTGACTAAGAATATTTCTGAAATTTACAATTTTGTTTGAAAATAAGTGTGTGGTCGTAGAAAAAGTATTGTATGCAACATTGTTTAACTGAGTCAAAAAATGCTCGTGGCGTCTTTAGTTCGGCTTCGCCTCAAATTGTTACCCACGCTACTCACCTTTTTTGACCTTTCTTGAACAAGTGTTGCATAAAATACTATTACACATAATTAAAAATAACAGATGAAAATATATAGGTACTAAGATTCCATAATTCCATCTATTTTACTACAAGGTTTCATAATTTATTCACAAACAAACGCAGATAGACTGCTGCCGAGAAATATCTGTTTTGTAAACTCCTCTGGATTGTTTCAGTTTACTTAACTTGCTTTCGGTTCTTCATAATATAAATACGGTTTTTATGAGCGATAAATATTCAGTTTATTTTCGTTTCTGTGAAATGCCAATACTCAAGTAGAAAATTTAAGTAGTAAAGTTCAAAAATATGTATCGAAAGAATACTCTTATAAATATGCTACGACGTTCTTACTAGGAATTAAAGTGCTCTGGGACATATTTTTGAGCATTTTTATGTACTCCTTATTTTGCCTCTGACTATACTTACATAGCACTCTAATAAGAATCTTACACGAGTCGGCATAGTTCTAAGCTACTTAAGGCTCAATAGGCAGGTAAAGCTTATGTTGTGGGTATATTGTAATAGATAGACATACTGAG
>JALPQI010003360.1:0-78267 GCA_025490895.1 Thaumatotibia leucotreta
TAATACCGTGTGATAATCTAATACGGGCGATAAATTAAACAGGGATTCATTTAGTGTAATCATGAATTACGAGGTTCTTTTTAAGTTATACTTAATTATGACCCCACATAATAAGTAAACGCAGCTATTAACGCTCCATCGAAAATCCGAAGGTATTAGCGACCTAATAAGTAATTCGGTATTTTTTCATTGCCACCACTTATGTGAGGGTAGGTAGGTTGTTTTCCAGAAGCGTTTATTTCTTGAGTATAGGGTACGGTTAAGTTAGTTTGAGTGGTAGTTCGATAAAAGATAAAAATACATCAATTAAGTTGTGAGTACCGAGAAAGAAGGACATTCCATACTGGCGCTTACACTTTCAAGTAAGGACTCGACTTATCTGTCTAAGACGTTTATTTTAACAATTGACTACTTTACATCTACATTTATTGCTAATCATATTCATTTATTTATAAATTACAGATATTTTATCACGATTTATCAAATAACACCCATTATCATATATAAAATATAAAATTAAATTTGGGCGGTGATTGCTTCATTATTTTTAGTAGTAGCAGCTATCAACGACCCATAGGTCGGTAATGACTGAAATGCCATGTTTAGTTTTTTCTTTCTCGTACGATATTATTCTATGAAAACATAAGTATGTTTATAGATTAATTGAGATCAAAATAATTGTAATTTTCAAAAAACTATTAACGACATACACATTAGCACTTGGTTTTCTTCTTTTGATGTTATAAAGTAAACCAAAATACAATATTTTTGGAAAACGGATATTATCTTAGACATTGTTTATGACGAAGTTTTATCCATTAAAAGTGCTTTTAGGTCCTAAATTTTTAATATCACGTAATCAGAAAGTGTTTTGTAGCGACAAAGATAATAAAAATACAATATTGTTATTGTTTAATATGGATCGGTAATACATTTTACGTTAGTTCTTACATATTCTATCAACGACTCATAGAAATCGCTGATACCAACCATATTAAGGTATTACCGACCGTACCTAAATAAGTAGGTAGTTATTATATTAAGGAAATGATTAATGCCATAAACTAATTACAAAAATACAAGTTTTAACAAACATGTGGCTTTGGTAGGAAGAGTTGCCCGATCAGCCTCTTCCAAAACGAACACATTAAAAACTGTTAAACATCAAACTAAATGAAATCCATCAATTTATTCAATGTTTAATTTCATAATCATCATTTAGAGATAGATTCTATCAGCCAGCTGAGATCAAGTCAAAATTGGTAGGTAGGTATTAAATTAATTTGCAATCATGTGAATAATATACCTACATATTGGAGGGGTGTAATAGTACCTACGTTACGATACTAGTGCGGAAAAGAGAAAGTTCGAAACGAGTGACGACAAACGACACGAGTTACGAATTTCCTTTTCGCACGTGTATCAATATTACCTTTATAAATATATTTTACTTTCTTCGTAATCAAAGTGAAAAGCGGTGTACCAAAAAGGCATAAATGTCCATTTTTACCCTCGTCTACTATTATAACATAAAATTGCCTCGGGTAGAAATGGTTCCCTTTACGCCCTTGTTGTACAATCTACTATTGAAACTCAATCGGTAATGGCTGCTTAAAAATCGTTGATACCTTCACACCCATTTTTATGGGTCGTTAATAGCAGAAATCGATTCTGTAATTTAGAAATAGATTTTTGACATCCTAATGTTCAATTAAAGGACGAGTAACTCATTATTTACCTTTTTTAATTATCATAGTAGCACATAAAATAGGAAAATTAAATTTTGCGACAACGTGTATACTTAAAAACTAGGCCTGATTAAAAAAATGCCTTAAGGGGGGCGTTAATACCTGCGTTTACCTTATTTCTTAAATTTTCGGAGTAGCAATGTAGGTACGAACATTGTTAATATTGATATGGCAATAACATAATATATTTTGAAATTAACTGTCAATATGCATTTAACTCGAGTGTGTTCCCCTATATTGCTCACCGAATTATTTCGTACGGATAATTTTGTTGCTCTAATTTTATGTAAAAGTTATCTAAATGTATTTCTTATATCCCAAGCTAATGATTATACCAATGAGTTTATCAAAAACATATGTACGAAAAAATATTTAATATTCACAAGTGATTTACTGTGAAAGAAAACATCTTGAGGAAACCTGCATACACCTGCGAAGAAATTCAACGGTGTATGTGAAGTCTTCAACAAGTACGGGGCCAGCGTTGGGACCACGCAAAATAGGCAAGTATGATGTCGAGTTGCGGAAAAAATGGCAAGAAAAACAACAACAACAACATCTCTAGCTAACCTCCATTAAAAGCTTCGCCCGCATTAGACTTACACCCTATATCACAAACGTATAATCCCAATTTATAAAAATCCATTCCACCTTTACATATGCGTACATATTTTTACGCTAGCATGAACAAAACAGCGATATTAACATAGACAAAGCTCCCATCAATTCGACGTCATCCGTCAAGTCCCATCGCATAACATAGTCGGCTGCACGGCACGTCACGTCACGTCACAACACGTCACGTCATTCGACGTCATTCATGACGAACAGTCGTTTTGTCGAGTCCTGTTGTATTTTATTGCGCCGGGAAAATCGCATGATTTGGTATTTGTTTTTAGTTAAATGTGGCATGAAAATATTGAGCAAAGTATTTTTTAGGATTGCTTTGGGTATTTTGTTTAGAATATTTTTTTGCAGAAATTTGTTATAAATTTGTGTGTAACTACACCGTTCCGTTTACTCGATATGTAAAGAAGTCTGATCATAATCATCATCATCATTTCAGCCATAAGACGTCCACTGCTGAACATTGGCCTCCCCTGTGGACCTCCACATGTACCGGTTAGATGCGACCTGCATCCAGCGTGTCGCGGCGACCTGCATAAGGTCGTCTGTCCATCTTGTGGCTAGACGTCCTACGCTGCGTTTGCCTAGCCGTGGTCTCCACTCGAGTACTTTTCGACCCCATCGACAATCTGCTCTGCATGCAATGTGCCCATTGCCACTTCAGCTTGCTAATCAGAGTCTATCTCGTTCCAATACTCGTACATCCGTGTGAGCATGTTTTACGTATCAAGTAAACGTTACGCTGACGTAACAATTACTAGTCAACTAGTGGGCCGCATCCGTCTCTGTCACACTGATAAAACCGTCGTTGAAGTGACGGAGACAGAATGCTCGAAATTTACTATTTTCGAATGTTTTGGTAGAGACTCTTTCCTAGTTTACGGTCAGATAAAGTTTTAACAGTATAACAAACTATTAGGGTGAGGACGAAGTTGAAATTTGATTTTAATACAAACAAGCTGTCCCCGGAATGTTAGAATACGGAAACATATATTATGTCGGTATCTCACTTCACTAATTACTTTCATAATAGCCTCTAACATTTAAACACATCATAAATTCATAACACACAAGTTCATAAAATGTAGGTACATGTAAAATAGTACATTGCGATAAAAGATCCCTTCATTTTTGCATTTGTATCGTAATGTATTATATCAGTACAAATGGTGCTTTTTTTACGCGCTAGTGCTAGAAGTGATTATTTTTTTGTCAGATCGAAACTTCGAAGGGCCACCTGGGTGCTTAGACAAGTTGCCAATCGCTAACGCTTAATCGTCAGTCGTAAACGAATAGCAGCTAACTGTGTTTGTCGCACTAATATGAAAGAATGACAGAGAGGGAAAACTACGATACGCTACTAAGCGTTAGCGCAACTTGGCTAAGCATCCTGTACTGAAAAACGTCGGATATAATTATGAAACGAGACTGAAAATTACGAACATTGACGCATCGGTCAGATACGTACCTATGAAATCAGTAATTTTTTTTCGCGATATTCATATAAAATGTGTTCCATGGGAAACCTTATTTAGAATGACCACCTTAACACGTTTTCCACTCTTGAATTCACGAACCCGTAATCACTCTGTATGCTATAGTATTTTATGCAACCCTTGTTTGAGAGAGGTCAAATATTTCACAAACGTACAATAAAATTGTACATTTGTGAAATATTCTTAGTCAAACACAAGTTTATTAATCATCAAGGTTGGGCGGGAGACGTCAAAATTAAAAAAGAAAGCTCCTCTATTGTTTACTGTTCATCAGAAATGACATTTAAAATTAGGTTGGCAGCCATGTATTTCATCAAGTCTTGTATTTGTATACACGAGGTGTCTTAAAATGCAAAAAACGCACTGCGAGTAAACGCGAATGCGTTTATAGGGAATAGACAATATAGACTTATCTTGACATCTGTAAGGTAGGGGCTTAAATGTGTTCACGATCATGTAAATGACAAATAAAAGTACGGGAGTAGAAAAAAATTGTTTCAGCGTCATGCTAAGGCCGTTGTGATGTACTATTATTTTATAATTAAAACGGGGACAGTTGACACAGCGGGGACAATTGTAGCACCACGGCGTCAAGCGCATGATGATGTGGGTTGAGAGGTTTTAGTTGTGAGATCGGCGGACACTGGATAGAAATGTTATTCATTTATTTTTTTATCGATTTCACTCATATTTTTATAAGTAAATAAGCGACGGGACTAAATGTTTTTGGGGGCGTTTTTGAGGTTGCGCTAGATACCTTTATACAGGCTGTTACGAAAAAGGTGATACAAGATACTAAAACATGAATCTTTTGATGATTTTGAACAACTGTTACTATGGTCCAAAAATGAAGACTCAAGAAAAAAATCGATGCTGCCATATATTTTAGTTAACATATCATAGCCCATTTCTATGAAACAATGGAAGAGTCGTTTTTTTTTCTTAAATTTTATTATTTGGTCCCCTAGTAAAATTTGTTCAAAATATTAATAGATTCATGTTTTTTTTATCTCTTATCACCATTTTTGGAACACACTTTATAATAAAATTGTTCCAGCGTTATGCTAAGGCCGTTGTTATGTACTATTATTTTATAATTAAAACGGGGACAGTTGACACAGCGGGGACAATTGTAGCACCACGGCGTCAAGCGCATGATGATGTGTGTTGAGAGGTTTTAGTTGTAAGATCGGCGGACACTGGATAGAAATGTTATTCATTTATTTTTCTCGACTTTCACTCATATTTTTATAAGTAAATAAGCGACGGGACTAAATGTTTTCGGGGCGTTTTTCGGTTGCGCTAGACATCTTTATACAGGATGTTACAAAAAAGGTGATACAAGATAATAAAACATGAATCTTTTGATGATTTTGAACAACTGTTACTATGGTCCAAAAATGAAGACTCAAGAAAAAAATCGATGCTGCCATGTATTTTAGTTAACATATCATAGCCCATTTCTATGAAACAATGGAAGAGTCCTTTTTTTTTCTTAAATTTTATTATTTGGTCCCCTAGTAAAATTTGTTCAAAATATTAATAGATTCATGTTTTTTTTATCTCTTATCACCATTTTTGGAACACACTTTATAATAAAATTGTTCCAGCGTTATGCTAAGGCCGTTGTTATGTACTATTATTTTATAATTAAAACGGGGACAGTTGACACAGCGGGGACAATTGTAGCACCACGGCGTCAAGCGCATGATGATGTGTGTTGAGAGGTTTTAGTTGTAAGATCGGCGGACACTGGATAGAAATGTTATTCATTTATTTTTCTCGACTTTCACTCATATTTTTATAAGTAAATAAGCGACGGGACTAAATGTTTTCGGGGCGTTTTTCGGTTGCGCTAGACATCTTTATACAGGATGTTACAAAAAAGGTGATACAAGATAATAAAACATGAATCTTTTGATGATTTTGAACAACTGTTACTATGGTCCAAAAATGAAGACTCAAGAAAAAAATCGATGCTGCCATGTATTTTAGTTAACATATCATAGCCCATTTCTATGAAACAATGGAAGAGTCCTTTTTTTTTCTTAAATTTTATTATTTGGTCCCCTAGTAAAATTTGTTCAAAATATTAATAGATTCATGTTTTTTTATCTCTTATCACCATTTTTGGAACATACTGTATAATAAAATTGTTCCAGCGTCATGCTGAGGCTGTTGTGATGTACTATTATTTTATAATTAAAACGGGGACAGTTGACACAGCGGGGACAATTGTAGCACCACGGCGTCAAGCGCATGATGATGTGGGTTGAGAGGTTTTAGTTGTAAGATCGACGGACACTGGATCGAAATGTTATTCATTTATTTTTTCTCGACTTTCACTCATATTTTTATAAGTAAATAAGCGACGGGACTAAATGTTTTTGTGGGTGTTTTTGAGGTTGCGCTAGACACCTTTATACAGGCTGTTACAAAAAAGGTGATACAATATACTAAAACATGAATCTTTTGATCAATTTGAATAACTGCTATAGGTATGGTCCGAAAATGAAGACTCAAGAAAAAAATTGACGCTTCCAAACATTTTGGTCAACCTGTTTTGGCCCATTTCTATGAAACAATGGAAGAGTCGTTTTTTTTTTCTTGAATTTTGATCCTATCCTATAGTAAAATTTGTTCAAAATATTAATAGATTCATGTTTTTATCTCTTATCACCATTTTTGGAACACACTGTATAATAAAATTGTTCCAGCGTTATGCTAAGGCCGTTGTGATGTACTATTATTTTATAATTAAAACGGGGACAGTTGACACAGCGGGGACAATTGTAGCACCACGGCGTCAAGCGCATGATGATGTGGGTTGAGAGGTTTTAGTTGTAAGATCGACGGACACTGGATCGAAATGTTATTCATTTATTTTTTCTCGACTTTCACTCATATTTTTATAAGTAAATAAGGAGACGGGACTAAATATTTTCGGGGCGTTTTTCGGTTGCGCTAGACATCTTTATACAGGATGTTACAAAAAAGGTGATACAAGATATTAAAACATGAATCTTTTGATGATTTTGAACAACTGTTACTATGGTCCAAAAATTAAGACTCAAGAAAAAAATCGATGCTGCCATATATTTTAGTTAACATATCATAGCCCATTTCTATGAAACAATGGAAGAGTCGTTTTTTTTTCTTAAATTTTATTATTTGGTCCCCTAGTAAAATTTGTTCAAAATATTAATAGATTCATGTTTTTTTTATCTCTTATCACCATTTTTGGAATATACTGTATAATAAAATTGTTCCAGCGTCATGCTGAGGCTGTTGTGATGTACTATTATTTTATAATTAAAACGGGGACAGTTGACACAGCGGGGACAATTGTAGCACCACGGCGTCAAGCGCATGATGATGTGGGTTGAGAGGTTTTAGTTGTGAGATCGGCGGACACTGGATCGAAATGATATTCATTTAAGTTTTTTAATTCCACTCATATTTGAATAAGCGACAGGGATGTGTAGCGTAGACCATTCAAAAGATTTTGTTGCTATCCCATTTGAATAAAGAGTCATTTGACTTTGACTATAGCGCTATGCCGTGTGGTGACGGCAATGCCATGTGGTAACGGCAGTAAGAATACATTTGTCACCACCCCAACTCCTCCTGCGGGTGTCGTAAGAGTCGACTAAGGGATTGAAGTGTCACTGACCATTTTACAAGATTGATGATGGACTTGAGGTTTCTTTTGAAGTCGGTTAAAAATGAATAATCGAAATCGGTTGGCGTGATATTGAGTTTATCGTCCATTCGTAATGCTTAATGCAAATTTAAGAACTATGTTTTTCTCACCCATGCGGTGGTCACAAATAGGACCAATCGGTGAGTATGAGCTTTCAAATAAATAAAGAATCATAAAAATTGGTTCACCCAGTTGGAAGTTATACAATTTAACAAACTTACAATAAAAAAAACAAACATTTGAATTGAGAACCTCCTCCTTTTTTTGAAGTCGGTTGAAATACACTACGGTGTTTATACGACGCAGTGTACGCTAACCCTTGTACAAACCCTCGTGGATTGGATTAAGTCTCGCGCTGTTTTGCGTCACTTCTCGTCATTTTCACCTCGGTCGTACCTAATATTTAACATGAAACATAATTGATGAAAATCCTTTGGGTATTAACGTTCGTGTATTTATAATTTGGGTAAAAAGTAATGCTATAAAATAATGTTTTTTCAAACAAAACCTGTAGGCTTATGATAATCGTTTGTCGCCGTTGCCGTCACGTTCTAACAAGTATGAAAGTGTGAGAGTGATGCGTAGCACGATAAATAAATCGGACCATCATAACCTGGGTCACGTTTTATAAAATTACAATTTACAATTTTGTTGTTTACCTCTCTTTTTAGCCAATACGTGCGTGCGTTAGAGAGCCAAATAGCGAAATTGTTAATGTAACTTTATAAAACGCGTCCTTGGAATGGTTGCAAGTGTATAGACAAGTATCGATAGAAAGAAAAAACATTTATTTGTGACACAAATATACACATTAACAAAATGAGTACGAATATAAAAAAATAATAAAAAATTGTGCAACAAAATGGTCTCCAATTCAGCATATTGCTAGCCTGTAAACAGATAGGTAGTTGAGTTTATCGATATGGAAACTTCCTACCAGACCTGTAAACAAAATTTACTCCGCGGATTCCTATGTTACTACCGATGTCAACCTACTGATAATTAGAACAAGAGAAGAGAATAATCCATCGAACCCATAGTTTACTCCAGGTGACACTGATAGTTACAGCCATAGTACCTATCAGTGTTCTGTTATTAGTTGTGAATTGTCTTACATTTCTATTTATATTTATTTGAAGATCAACAGCTATGACGTAAGTAAATATAAAACACAATAGATACAGGAAATTTAATTATAGGTACTCAGTGGTAGTTACAATCTTTTTTTTATGTTGGCACAACAATGTGGCTCCACTCCACCTGATCGTAAGTGAAAACTAGAGCCCAAATCGCGGCGGCAACGAACAGGAGACCAGCAGTAATCTGTAAGTTGCCACCGCCTTGCTGGCTCGCTAGATGCGAGCAAAATCTATATGAAATAGGCAGGTACTACAGGTAACTCTATGCGGTGGACAGATCAGATCCGAGATACCACCAATACAAGCATCCACGAAGCAATACACATTGCCTCAGACTGTCAGAAATGGAAAGAGATCGTCCGAAAATTTATTCATAGAGGTCACGACCCTCAGCAATGAGGAATACGACACAAGGAGGAGGACAGGTTTCTCTTTGAGCAACTATGAAATAAAATCTGATGGCTGTCGATAGGCTCTCTTTGGGAAGGTCGATGGAAGAAGGCCGAGAGGTCGTAGCCCTATCAGGTTGTCCGACCAAGTCCGTTCAACTTTAAATTTCAAGCTCCATGGTGCCCTCCATGAAGCCAAAGATAGAGACAGAATGGAGGAAACTAACGAAAGAAAAATTGATTGCCATCCGGGGGAATCACGACCCTCAGTAATGAGAAAATCGACTTGAGGCTTTCTTATTCTGATGGGCCGACCGACCACCTTTTTAAATTCCCGACAGCAGAAGTCATGATCAGAGATCGGATTTTTGTGCGACATCTCATACTAAATGTCATGAGAATGACGTAAGTCACTAAGAATGTCGCAAATCCATCCGATCTCTGGTCATGATACATGATCCATTTCTATATTAGCTGCATTTTCGAGTATTTTACTATGACTACGGCAAATTAAATTTATGTAATCTATACTCTGTATTGCATGGAAAGCCAGCCAAAACAAGTCTATTTCCACAGGCCACCAACTTATTTCCTGAGCCAGAATACTTCCGAGGCGCGAATGAATTCTGGGTGACTGCATAACTGTGTGCAGAATAAATAGGGTACGAGTGTAAATAGATTCGAACTTCATGAAATATGATATTGAATGAGCAATCGGTGCTAAGTATGTGAATTTAATAAAGTGCCCTAGCCTAACCTCTTAAGGATCATCATAACTTCTTTAATACGGAATCCTAAAAATAATATATATCAGAAATTAGTCAAAGTATCGTAATGGGTCATAAACGATTTACGATTTTAAAACGAAGTCCGTCATGTTGGCATTAGTAAGGTCGTGGGTTTTCTGACCGGCGACCGACGCGTGCCCGCCGCCGACGACATTGGAATGTTTTGTACGTGAATGTTTGAGGGTGGTTTCTCTGAAGGTGCATGTAGACCAAAGAGCATTCGCTGTTCTATCCCCCACTCTACGAAATCAACGAATCACGTTTCGTGTAACGATCGAATTACGTAGAGTAGGGGGCTAGAACAGCGAATGCTCTTTTGGTCCTTAACACGTCGTCGCTTACCCGCTGCCGGCGACGTATCAGAGAAACCACCCTCAAACATTCGCGAACAAAACATTCGAACGTCGTCGGGGGTGGACACGCGTCGGTCGCCGGTCGCTGGTCAGAAAACCCACGGCCTTAACGTCCTCCGTGTCTTAGAGTAATTATAATAGTCATGTAGATATTTCAAAATAAACCTCATTGCGTGAATATGTCGCTAAATGGCTCTCAACTTTTGTGACGCTATACTTATTCATGTAAATTAGGTACTAACTGCTTGTCGCCTTTGCACAAAACTTGACTGTTTTAGCCACATAAATACCAACTTAGTCCATTTCTCAAGCGACCTCATGAAAATCTATTACGGGTACATTGAATAACGACCCTGAATGATGTACGACTTCTAAGTAAAGAACTGCTGCAACATAAGCTGGTTATAATTTATGTCGCCACAGAAACTGCGAAGTTGGAGATAGTTGGGTATTTAGCTTACCGAGCCCGAGCGTGAGCGAGGTAGGTAAATAATCGAGTTGAAAATCCTACATTTTGACAAAGTTTCACATTAAATTGCCAAGGAATGTCATATAGTTATTTGTCAGCCTCCGTAGCCTTGTTGGTAGTGACCCTGCCTATAAAGCTGGAGGTACGGGTTCGAATCCCAGCGAAAGCAGTATTTATTTTGTTTATCTATTGATCACAAATATTTGTTCCTTGGTCGGGGCGGCATAAGTACCTATTTAATATAAGTATCTATTACAAATTATCGCTAGGTACCCACATCATAAACCTTAATTGAGCTTACCGTGGGACTAAGTCGATTTGTGTAAGGTGACCCAAGATATTTATCAAATTTATCTAATTTATTATCAAAAAACCGGCCAAGAGCATATCGGGCCATGCGCGGTGTCGGCTTCCGTAGTTATTCAAAAGCTATCCAACCTATCCAATTCAACATTATTTTCCTAGAAAGTTTGAATAAAGTTTTAATTTAGATTTTTTTTTTATATTTTTTAGACTTATGGTTGAAAAATTTTAAGAGGAGACATATTTTTTTTGCTTTCGTAGCGATTATTTTCGACAATATTGACATTATCAAAAAAAGATTTCAGTAAAACTTTTTTTTCCTAATAGCTATCCAACTATAATATATCACACATTGAAAGGAAAAATAAACAAATTTCAGCTTTAAAATAACCGAACCGGGCTACTATGATTGCTCGACATGTTTCGACCCCTTTAGAGATTCTCGTCCAGCAGGGTGCAAGCCCGCAGTACGCGTCGGGCTTTGACCGAGGGTGCTCCGGACGAGGACCCTCTTAATGGGTCGAAACATGTCGAGCAATCATCGACTTCAAAAATACGTGAGTTACCCGGTTCGATAATATTTTAATATGTTTGAATCTCACGTTAGTTATAATTCTAAAATTTCAGCTTTCTAGTGCCAACTGTCACTGACATTATCCGCGGACGGACGGACAAACATGGCGAAATTACAAAGGTTAGTTGACTGAAAAACCCTAAAAACCTACCGTTTGAACAAAAACTTTGTTGATGAAAAACCTCGCCACGTGTGAATACCTGTCTTCGGCCATGACACCCCAACGAATGAAAGGGACGTGTCAAAAATAAGGCCGTATATTGGAAATCAATAAATATAGCCGCGTATAACACTAACGAATTTGTGAAGTCAGCGACACTCAAAAGAGCTCAACCTGTGTTATATTGCACAAACGACGTATCTGGTCCTACTTTGGTTGGTAGTTTATGCCCTACGAAAGTATTTTTCTTCTCCCATCCTAGATAAGTATGTTTATGTTGGATCAGTAATTACATGCAAAAAGATAATATATAGGTACACGATACGGATACAAGTTCAACTAATTCTCACTACTTTATCGATGTAATGTGATTTAAAAACGTGATCTGCGGCAGGTCAACCCAAAATGCTATTTGAAATCGTATGACCTGGTGAAGGTCGCAGGAGTTCGCTGGATGCGGGTGACACAGGACCGGTCATTGTGGCAATCTTTGGGAGATCAGTGGACGTCTTTCGGCTGATATGATTATGATGATACGATAAGCGATAAGTCACGTGACCATAATAATGTATGGAAATGGTCACGTGAGTTTTCGTACGAATCTGTCATCCTCATCATTTATTATTTATCGCTTATCGTATACGATTGCAGAATGGCAATACTTGATATACAGTGTGTTACCATGACCCAGGCTCTTACCAAGATGGGTAATTGTCGAACACTCTGCGACTGGCCGCGGACTGTAATTGTCAAGCGCTAATTAATGATTCATTTTTAAGTACATTACTTCTGACTAAGCTTTTCTTGGAAAATTTATAAATAAATATCTTGGGACAGTTTGGGACATCTTACACAAATTGACCTAGTCCCACGGTAAGCTCAATTAAGGCACAAGCCTTGTGTGGGTACCGGGCGACGATATATATAATAGTTAGATACATATAGATACTTAAATACATAGACAGCCATGACCAAGGAATGTATTGTCATAGTCATTAACATCACAATTGCTTTGTACTCATTAATTATTATTAGTGTAACTAATCAAACGAGATTGTCTTGATTAGTATCATATATAAATTAAATAAATATCTTAGGACATGTTACACAAATCGACCTAGTCCCATGGTAAGCTCAATTATGGCTTGTGATGTGGGTGCCAGGCAACGATATATGTAATACATATAGATACTTACATAAATACATAGGATAGCCACAGCCAAAGAACAAATATTAGTGATAAATAAATACACGAATAATGCCCTCGCCGGGATTCGAACCCGGAACCTCCAGCTTCGTACGCAGGGTCACTACCAACTAGGCTACGGAGGCTGACAAAATTAACTTAATTATGTTTAAAACTAGAATTTTTAATCAGACAATGCTCACGGTTTGGCTAAAAATCTACATCTCAATCCTCGGTTTCAATAAAAGCCTGAATGATGCTTACACACTGTATTATGCTAACTTCACGCACCCTCAAATTTGACGCGCCATCGCAGAACATCCCAACTACGTTTAACCCCAACAAATTCCCAACCGTTTTAGGAAATCCCCAGTTAGCCTAGTTCCGAAGTCAATCACAAGTCAAATTTGATTGTGTTAATTGTCTTCGACCGAATACGCACCAGCCACAGAAGGAAGCCATCGCCGATGCCCACTAGAGAGTTAGACTCGAGATACGGCATTTTGCGAATGAAGGGCAGTGTAGTGGCATTGATTAAATTAGTTTCGGTGGCGCGGGCACGACTAATGATCTTAAAATTGAACCACTATTTGTCAAAACTGAGAGCGTTCTGTACGGACCCTTGGTTTGCGAGCTGTGGTTTAGAGGATTTTAATGTTTTACCTTCGCAGTTTGCTTCAATCAGTTTTGAATATTTGTTTTGGGTTTGATGTGATCATCATCATCATATCAGTAGAAGGACGTCCACTGCAGAACATAGGCCACCCCTAAAGATTGCCACAATGACCGGTCCTGCGCTACCCGCATCCAGCGGACTCCTGCGACCTTCACCAGGTCATCAGTCCACCTTGTGGGGGGCCTACCCACGCTACGCCTTCCGGTACGTGGTCACAACTCGAGAACCTTCCCGCCTCAACGGCCATCGGTTCTACGCGCAATGTGTCCACTGCCACTTCAGTTTAGCGATTTGGAGAGCTATTTCGGTTACTTTGGTTCTGCTGCGGATGGTCTCATTTTTAATCCGATCACGCAGAGAGACTCCTAGCATAGCCCTCTCCATTGCCCTTTGGGTGACTTTGAACCTTCTTATGAGGCCCATTGTAAGCGGCCACGTTTCAGTACCGTATGTCATCACTGGCAACACACACTGATCAAAGACCTTCGTCTTCAAACACTGCGGAATATTGGGATTGGTTTGATGTGCCTAAAGTCTATTAAGATTTGCAGTATGGAATACTTTCACGTGGTCAACAATTACCTACACTATTCCCCCCTCAAACGTTAGACCACAGTTTGGCAAACGTAGTATAGGACGTCCAACCACAGGATTCAGACGATCTTTATGAAGATCGCCGGGAGACGCTGGATGTACGTCGCATCCGACCGGCGTATGTGAAGGTCCAAAGGGGAGGCCTATGTTCAGCAGTGAACGTCTTATAAATAAATAAGCATCTAGGGCATCTTACACAAATAGACTTAGTCCCATGGTAAGCTCAATTAAGGCTTGTGATGCGGCGACGATATATGTAATAGATAGATACATGTAGACACTTAAATACATAGACAGCCACGACCAAGGAACAAATATTTGTGATAAATAATTACACAAAGAATGCTGTCACCGGGATTCGAATCCGGAACCTCCAGCTTCGTAGGCAGGATTACTACCAACTAAGCTACAGAGGCTGACGAATGGGAATACGCATAGTTAATAAGAGAGGTATACGTCCAGCAGTGGACTATCATGGGCTGAAATGATGAGGATGAAGTTGACTTATCTTGAGAAGGGTCCCGAAAACTACACATAAATAAAATCTGTCAAAAGATAAGTAAAAAGATGGGCATGCAAATATATATGTTACCGGAAATGTATGTAATCCGTCATTGCATACAATTCCTAGGAAATGTATGTAATTCCTAAAATCGCACGGAAATGTGTAAAATAAATTATATTATACTTACATATTACACATTTCCTAGGAAGTCTATACATTTCCTAAATAGCAATCGGAAATGTAAAACATTTAAGATATTGGTGGGTACGCGGGGACAGCGGGACGAGGGGAGGGTATTGCTTGGCGTGATACGGCGTTCGCGCAGTGCCTTGTAAACTGTCAGTGCGACGTGCGTACGCGCGTCGCTCTTGTTCAAAAATAGCTGCCGAATCACGCATCGCGCTTATGAAAGAGCGATTTTATAAGACTTTGGCGTCATTATGAATATTAACAAACGCTAAAAATGACAATATAAAGATTTACTTTTATACTATGACATTTATAATTACTTAATTATCAGACTGATTACTTGCCAAATGAAAATTTGATTTTATAACAATAAATATAAGTTTATTTTGTGATGCGTTAAAAGTTAATAGATAGTTGATTTTAGAAGTTTTAATTAGTGAGATAATATGAACATATTATTATTTTACGGTATGACTGTTACCTGATTGTCTCATTAAGTGCTATACCTAATAAAAAAATATTATTACCAACGTGTTTTATTACAGAAATCATTTACTTTAGACATTTCCTAATACGATATTGGAATTATATACCTACAATTCCGAGGAAATTTATACATTTCCTAGGATATCTATGCGTTAAATAGTTTTTCAAACAATATTTTATACGGTTCTCTAAATCATCTCCGAAAATTGTTTGTACGAATAGTTCATCGCAACCAATTTTTCGCATAAAGTCATTTCGCCGAAAGATCATGTTCCAATTGAATCTTATGAAATCGTTTCATTTCCCAACTAAATGGTTGGCAATTCTATCTTTGGGCTTGGTTTTTAATTGGAACTTTTTATAATACATATTTTTATGTGGTTTATGGTTTAGCTGGCATTTAGTGAAGTAAATAATTAGGTACCAATGTTTTTGGGTATAGTTTGGGGCGAATTTTATGTAGGTATGTTTATGTTTTTTTAATACACGGGGTTTTATATGAATGTTGATAAACAATTAAAAGTCGGGTTCTAAATAGTAATTTAGATGAAACTGATGAGGGAACGCAATGCCGAGGGAATAACAAAAGAGTCGGTTCTGGCACTCGCCGGCCACTGCCGCGGCACGCTCGCTTCGCTCGCTCGGCTCGTGCGCTGTATGGTCGCAGTTTCACCTAACACTCCTCCTCGCTTCGCTCGTCGTCGTACCTAACAGGACTCTGTGAAATGTTTTTTGAAACATGCTAAACAACCACAACAACAGCCAGGTAAAGTGCTGGTACTTAGTTTCTTAGAGGAATCAGAAATCTGCATATATTTTTTGACTTTGGTTCTTTTTAACTAATTAGCTTCATATTTGTCTAAGACAAGTACATGAGCAATCATAATTTTAAATATCGGTTTAAATGTGTATTTATTACTTATTTCAAACACTGGTGAAACGTTATTCGTGTAATAGTTGTTAGGCCTAGTGAAAGTTTTTACAAATGATCAGTATGCTAAAAGCATTGTGTCATTACAATAATCCGTTTTATAATAATTCTGCCAAATGAAACGTTGTCATACAAACATTTGCTAATTGTTGGTTGTCAAAGTGAACCATCGGCGAAATGTTGGTTGGCAAATGAAATACAGACAAAAAAAGTTCGGAGAAAAGGCAGAACCCCATTTTATACATTTCCTAAATAGTATCGGAATTGTACACATTTCCTAGGATTTGTATACAATTCCTTGATTTCATTTCCAGTAACTGTTAACGGAAATGTATGTAATCCGTCATTGTATACAATTCCTAGGAAATGTATGTAATTCCTAAAATCGCACGGAAATGTGTGAATTAGACATTTCCTAATACGATATAGGAATTGTATAAAATTCCGAGGAAATTTATATTTTTCCTAGGATATCTATGCATTAAAAAGTTTTTCAAGCAATATTTTTTACATTTCCTAAATAGTATCGGAATTGTACACATTTCCTAGGATTTGTATACAATTCCTTGATTTCATACATTTCCTATAACATATATTACAAATAATTATTTTACTTCGAAGAGTTATGCCTTAAAACTGAATTGAATTTTCTAGCACCATGAATTTTCTTTGAGTAGAACCTGTATTAACAGAAACTGTATTAATCAAAAGGTACCTCTTTTACATTATACCTACTCGTATACGTCGATAGAATATCACATAATTACGAGCGAAACTGAAATGATAGTTAGGCTCGTAAGTACTTGGAGCGGAAATGTTATTGATGAGCTTCCATTGAGGCAAGTTGCTGTAAGTTATTCATATTAGTGAGGAGGCACGGAGTATTTGTGAATCGAATAAATAGGTTATATCAATGATTTTCTATAAATATGGTTAAACTCACTTGTATCAAGTTACTACGCGCGACATATTATTTGGAGAGACTGGATCTCCATTTATTACGAATTGTGCGCGTTTGCAAGGACCTAAGGATGCTTAGCCAAGTTGCCAATCGCTAACGCTTAGTAGCGTATCGTAGTTTTCCCTCTCTGTCACTATATTAGAGCGACAAAGACAGTTAGCTGCCTTTCGCTAACGATTGACGATTAAGCGTTAGCGATTGGCAACTTGGCTAAGCACCCAGTGCTTGATAATAGAGACCTAGGCTCTCCGAAACTTAATATTCTCTAATATTTTGATATGTGTACTGAAGGCTTGATGCTACTTCGAAAATAAACTAGTATCATGCTGGACTTCCTGGAAACAACTTAATTATAGGTAATAAGATAGCGGATAAAATTATACATTGTTTTGAGATAAAATAATCTATTTCAATGGATTCATTAGTAAAGTTTCTTGAAATTCAAGTATCAGTAATATTATCTACCTACAAAATAAAATGAAAATAATTAATGCAGAATAAATGAAGAGGCCAATGCAAAAGGCATGAAAAACTAAAAGCGTTAAAAGCAGAATAATTATTTAAAAGGATTCATAATAGCCTGAATAGTAAATGCGTTAAAGATTTACTCCAACTAAAATACAGATTAATTACAATTTATTTTTTCATGAATGTATTCCAACTTAGCAAGCCACTAAATAGTGTTTGTCCCTATCAGTCTTATCAATATGTCTATATAAGCGAAAGGGACAAACAACACGTAGCGGCTTGTAATTTAGGAGACGCTTACGAATATGGGGTAAATTTGTATGTAGTAAGTGTCTAGAGAATATTACCTCCTTACAGACATATTGATAAGACCGAAAGGGACAAACAATACTTAGCGGCTTGCTAATTTAGGACACGTTTACAAATAAGGGCGCAATAAGGGGGGAAATTTGTATGTAGTAAACCTGTCTGGAGACTATTACCCCCTTATAGAAATATTGATAAGACAGAAAGGGACAATCAATACTAAGCGGCTTGCTAACTTAAGAGACGATTACGAAGAAGGGGGTAAATTTGTATGTAGTAAAAGTTTCAGGAGACTATTACCCCCTTATAGACATATCGATAAGACTGAAAGGGACAAACAATACTTAGCGGCTTGCTCGCTTAGGAGACGTATATGAATAAGGGGGTACATTTGTATGTAGTAAGTGTTTAGAGAATATTACCCCCTTATAGACATATAGATAAGACCAAAATGGACAAAGGATATTTATCTGCTTGCTAAGTTACGAAACGTGAATTAGGGGTAAAATACCACAGTTGTTTTAGTATGATAATCGAACTGCCTTAGGCAGCATTGGTCTCACCGCGAGCTTCTAAGCTTTTTTTTTTTTTAAGGGCACAACGTTTAAGCACCACTGCAGGTATGCCGTCTGGCCCTAAGCTATGAACTATGGGCTATAAACACGAACAAAATACAAGTATACGCACTCCTGTGTAAATAAAAAAGATACGGCAATACTGGCCCGGCTGTGATAGCTGATAGATAGTGCCTTAGCTTTGTTATTCGGGTAAAATAACAGGTATTTAATACTCATAATCACCGCATTACGCTAAATACTCAGTCACGCCTGTAATCCCCGTCGTGACGTATGATCGTGTTTGTCTTACGCCATGTAAGTTAACATGTAGGCTCCCGGGCCAAAATAAACTAATGTAGCGAGTTGATTAGTCCAAGTATTTCCAGTTTGCGCACCCCGTTTCCTAGTTTACTAATACGGTTTGACATATTTTCAAATATTCACATACAAAATTAAATAACAAGTTTACTTTAGACATACTCGTGTTTTCAACCGTATTAAAATATATTATCGAACCAGGTTAGTCCGTGGGCTGGTCGGGTTAGTCGGTCTGAAATTAGAAAACGGTATAATTTGGGGGTACCAAGTGTCCTTTTTACAGTAGTTAGACATATTCATAAGGATGTTAAAAAAGTATGATAGACATCTCAAAGTGGTAGCTAATAGGCATACGGGCTATTTCAAGATTTCCGTTGTATGACAGGTATGGTTAAAATTAGGAGGTACAAATTTTCCTTTTCACGGCTGTTAGGTAAGCTTATAAAAACGTCAAAAATGCAAGATTGCCATTTATAAGTGCTGCCTAACAAAAATGGGGGCCAATGAAAGATGGTGGATCTCAAGTTTTACAAGATCAAGTATATCTCGAGAACTATTAAATATATCTAATTACTCTCTTGAACAAAATTAAAGGCATATCTGTAAGCTTCATATTTTGCATATACACCATATTGCTAAAACCAACCAATAATTAATTATGACCATATTTATGAAAATTTCGTGATTTTGATTTTTTTTGTGTTGAAGTTTTTACATAGTAGTCATGACGCTAGAAAAATTAAATATTTTTTTAAAGATAGTGTATTTAATAAGCTTTATTTGATGTATATAACTTGCTGGCGGTATTTAAAAAAAAGACCCATAAAAAATATTTAAATAAATTGTAGTCATAATCCACCGTATACTTAGTGATTTAAGAGGCGATGGAAGTGCCACTCGTAAATAATAGTGCTTATTTCAAATAACCAAGATTGAAAAAAAAAATAAAACTTAACTTCCATCGCCTCTTAAATCACTAAGTATGAGGTGGATTATGACTACAATTCATTTAAATATTTTTTATGGGTCTTTTTTTTAATACCGCCAACAAGTTATATACATCAAATTAAAGCTTATTGAATACACTATCTTTAAAAAATATTTATTTTTTCTAGCGTCATGACTACTATGTAAAAACACGACACAAATAAAATCAAAATCACGAAATTTTCATAAATTTGGTCATAATTAATTATTGGTTGGTTCTAGCAATATGGTGAATATGCAAAATATGAAGCTTACAGATATGCCTTTAATTTTGTTCAAGAGAGTAATTAGATATATTTAATAGTTCTCGAGATATACTTGATTTTGTAAAACTTGAGATCCACTATCTTTGATTGGCCCCCATTTTTGTTAGGTAGCACTTATAAATGGCAATCTTGCATTTTTGACGTTTTTATAAGTTAACCTAACAGCCGTGAAAAGATAAATTTGTACCTCCTAATTTTAACCATACCTGTCATACAACGGAAATCTTGAAATAGCCCGTATGCCTATTAGCTACCACTTTGAGATGTCTATCATACTTTTTTAAGTTCCTTATGAATATGTCTAACTACTGTAAAAAGGACACTTGGTACCCCCAAATTATACCGTTTTCTAATTTCAGGCCGATTAGCCCACGGACTAGGTTACTCGCGTATGATTTCTCGACATGTTTCGACCCATTAAGAGGGCCCTCGTTCGGAGCACCCTCGGCCAAAGCCCGACGCGTACTGACCGAGTTTGGCAGAGGGTGCTCCGGACGAGGACCCTCTTAATGGGTCGAAACATGTCGAGCAATCATCGACTTAAATACGTGCGTAACCCGGTTCGATATTTTATTTTCGGCCGACTTCAAAAGAGGAGGAGGTTCTCAATTCGACTTTTTGTTTTTTTTGTTTATGTTTGTTACCTCAGAACTTTCAGTGCAGATTTAACCCTATATTCATAAACATCAGACGACTAAACAAACCGGTAGTAATTATTTATCCCTTTCGGTCTTAACAATGTGTCCATAAAAGCAAAAGGTCAGATGATGCTTTTTTTTTATTTGACAGCTGATGCTTACCGATTGGTGACCTATTTTAATTTGGTTCAGTTCTGTTCTGACAATGGGATCCATGTGTATAAGTCTTAGCATTAGGTGCACGACAAATGGACGAATAACTCAACATCACGCCAACAGATTTCGATAATTCCTTTTTTAACCGACTTGAAAACAAATCGAGATGGTCCCGTTGGCACCAAGTTGGGGGCTAATAAGAGAATCTTGGAAGAATAAGAATCGTTTTTTTAATGTTTAATTTGGTGATTATTAAACTTTTGAATTTGGCTAAAAACTAACAACACTTTTACCACAGTGCAGAGTTGACTGAAGTCGTGGGCGTATCTTAGTAGCAATACTAACTTAATTGTAGCGATGAGACAATATCGCTGGCGGGTGTGTGGAAGCGGTTTCCCTTGTAGCTATTATCATTAAATATGCGAGTAATGATAGTGAACGTGAGGGTGACATATGTATTTATTGTGTTAGGCGTCATTTGCATCGCAGATTATCGTGTGTCTACATTTCACAACGAATTATTATAAGTAAGTCTCTTAGTAGCCTCAACCGGCCCAGAACCATTTGTGGGACTCTCACAGATAACCATAAAAACAGCCATGAAAGAGCGAGTTAGATGGAAGCTCCAGGAAGAATGGAACAATCTGACGGGGCTCAGGCATTCAAAGCTCTTTATGCACGAAGTAGACTCTGGCTGGAGCAAAAAGCTTTGGAAATATAGCAAAAAACAACTCAAACTCATAACTGGGGTGTTTATGGGACACTTTAGGGTGAAAACTTTTTCGACTAAAATGGGTATTTCTGACAGCATAGGCTGTAGAATGTGTGAAGAAGAAGAGAAGACAATGAACCACTTGATGTGCGAATGTCATGCCCTCGCCAGACAAAGGATGAAAGACTTCGAAACCGGCTATCTGGAACCGAAGGAGGTTAAAACGCTACCGCAAGGGTCTATCCTCAAACATATTGAGTAGATAGACCAATCCCTGGGGTAAGCGAAACAGGGGGCAATTACACAAAAGATCCCAATGGGTCGAAGTGTATCCGTAAGAGCCCCACCAGTAAGGTAAGATAAAATAAGCCTTAACCGGTTTTATCAAAACGGGCCCAGCGGGCGGCGCGACGATCCTCAGTACGCGCCGCGCTGGCGGGTCACAAGCGTGAACGCGGGCTCAGTGTTTAATAATGGAGACGAGACTCTCCGAAACTTGTCTGGCGTAGTGACTAAATATACGTGAGCTTAACCGTTTAAAAGGGCTGATTTCACCTCTGTCAACCAGGTTTTTTTCTATCTTTTCATACGAGATTTATAATCTCTATTGAGAAAGTGGAAATGAGCCCTTTTGAACAAACACTCCTCAATAATATTTAGTCATTATGTCTCAAAATTCAATTCACAACTATGACTAGGCCTACTACCGCGAAAATCGAAACTCGTACAGGATTTGTCTATATCACTCCAAAGAAGGAGTCACTAGAGTGACAGAGACAAATCCTGTAACGTTGTGGATTTCGAAGATCGCGGTAGGACCGCTGAATATAACGCCCCACGCCACGTGCCAAAGCAGCTATGCAATGAACCCATGCAACTTCAGTAGGCTTATGATGGTACTGCTTTTAATCGTTTGTCGCCGTTGCCGTCCCGTTCTAACAAGTATGCAAGAGCGAAAGTGACAGGTAGCACGATAAATTTACAAAACGGGACCATCATAAGCCACTTGGAATCAAAACAGAGCTATAGTCTTCGGAAAATGAGCTTCGGTATTATACTCTTGGCAGTAAGAATACATTAGTCACCATCCCAACTCTTTCCACGGGTGTCGTAAGAGACGACTAAGGGATTGAAAAACACTGACCATTTTATTACACAAGATTGATGATGGACAGGAGCGTCATCATAGTGAACACATTACTGCAATTGCAAATCCGCTTTGTCTCCTTATACGTCTATACGCATAGTTAATAGGAGAAGCCTACTTTAATAGCGCCATGCTCGCGATCACATGCCGCAATCGTAAACGGAAAAGCTGGCAAAACGCTGGAGTGGGATTTCGTGGGTAGGGCCAGCTCTCCTCCGCTCACTAGGAGAGGTGGGAAGAGCAGTTGAGTCCCACATACCCTTCCATAAAGAGACAGGCTGATGATGATTGCTTCGGTATACTCTTGGTAAGGGCGCTGGTATTCTTAGTAAAGGTGCTGTTCCACATTTTGAGCATACCGTATTTATTTATCTCCCGGGAAGGTTTTCATAAAAAGCAATGCATCAATTATTGTCCCGGATAAGCTATTCGGTATTCAAATCAGCAGGAAGTGGATTATCGTCCGTATCTCTGTCCGGGGCCATGCATCAATCACGTGGCAGCTATTGTGCTGTGGTCTAGAAGCCGCGGATGGGAACGTAAAATATGACGGGGATTTTGATATCAGGATATACTCGTAGCTCAGCTTCGTAAGGTTTTGCGCAATGCTTAGTTTAGCTAGTGATGGAACATACCTCGTCGGGAATGTCTTTTTTTGATAAATGGGAATTTATATTTTGGGATATGATGGCTCAGCGCCCTAAGATTTGTGATTAATGCTCATCCTACACTTTGAGTTTGAGTCTGTACTCAATTCCTTCAGACTCCAGTGTCTTATAGATTCGAATTCAATAAAAAAATGCTCATTGGTCCTTTCCCTCCGAGTTAATAAAAAAGAGATTTATAGGTTTGCAAAGGGTGATTTTGAGGCATGCAATTTTTATATATTTATTTGCAAGTAACCCTAGGTTACGGTAACTACTTACCATTATGAGACTTAAAATATTGAATACTAGCTATATAACAATAGATCTTGCCTGGTGAGACAACAGGCTCAGAGACAACAAATCAACTTGATCATCAAAATTTTACACTCCGTTTCTAAACCATGGAAACATTTGACGTAATTTTGTACTGACATAATATGGTCCTTCCTTGGTATATCATCGATAAATTGATATAAATGGCAAAGCAAAGGTATAATACGTATATCACTGTTAAAATAATTTCTTTTCATTTCGTTTTTATTTTTCAATATATTGAATTTAGGGGTAAATTTTGGGTTTTTTCTACTAAGCTCTTTTGATTCCAAAGTGAAAAAAAGCCCTAAAATTCCTATATATTTTCCGGATTTCTTCCTTTGTTATCGTCATACAAAATGTGTGACGATAGTGTGTGAAAAAATCCGTGTGCCATTTTTTTTCATTGTAATCGAAAGGGCTCGTGATTCTGAGTAGAAATAAAAAAAAATTGCTATTTAATAAATCCAAAATTGTGAAAAAAGACAAATTAAATTTAAAAAGAAATGCTCATAAGCTTTTGACACATAAAAGTAAGTCTGTTTTGTCAAATACGTAACTACAACTTTCAACTTGAAGAAAGCCTCTGTTTCAAATAAGAATGGAGGTGTCGTTTTGTCCCTCGTCAGCTGTGAATGAAACGCCTTGACGAGTATGCAATTCCCGTCGTTTGCAGAGTCATCATGTGTGTTAAGGTCACAATTTCCTTCAAGAAGCAAAAGCGTATTCTAGAAGATCAGGCGGCAGGCTAGCTTCTACCTTCATTAACTCTGATAGTCGGTCTTTGTAGTTCTCTGGATTGAATAATATCCAAAGGATCTTTTCTTTGGGTTCATACTATATCCCTGGTGAGAGACATATCTCTTAAGCGATCAATACCCAACGTCGAGTTAAAAATACTGTATCTATAACAATAGTCGCGTTTTAGTGGGATAAAATCTTCTTTTAAAGGTGTAATAAAGTCTATCTTAACCACGAAATAGCCCAATATTTTAAAATGTTTTATAGACTCTTTATGTAGTACTTACTCAATATTCTATGTAATTAACAATATCGGATTTTAAAATAACTCCACTAACTAAGAATTTATAATTCGAAGAAATGAAATTCGAAAAGATTTTTTGTATGAAAAAAAAAACCGGTATGCGATCCCTGGTCTGAACATCTGGAAGACGTGGACGTTCGCAGCTTGTCGAAAGAAATGGTGGTCTTAACCACACCTGGTAGGCTTAGCACAGGATTAATGCGACAATATGTCACCGCGAGATAAACTATCCATCCCTCTTTTATGCATACAGTTAGTAAAAGATGGTACATATATCTCGCGGCGACAAATTGACAAATCAATCAAGTGCTAAACATACTGATGGATGACGCATATTACTTCAGAAGCCATTCAATAAGTACTATCAATAAATTCCACAACTGCAATCAGTCTTCAGACCCTTGCCCCCTGAGGCAATGCACTTGTCAAGCAACCGAACCACCCGCCGTGATTACGCAGGATGTTAATTTTCTTTGTGTGCGAGCAGGATGCAGCTGCAAAGGCTTTGACGCCGTCGCCGTGGAGCCATTAGTCATTTCTACAATCGTCAGCAAACTAGGGTTGTATGCAGGTCGACTTTTCAAGGGACGTACACGTACAGTCAATGCCAGTAATAATAATAATAATAATAAATACTCTTTATTGTTCACCAGAAAATAAACAAATAAAACAACAGACAAAAGAAAACTAAAACAGTGGTAGACAACAGGCGGTCTTATCGCTAATAAGCGATCTCTTCCAGACAACCTTTGGGTAATGGAAACTATCACAATTACATTTAAGAAGTAGGCAAATCAAAACTGAAAAAATAACAAAAGCCAGGCTATAAACTTACATACATACATAGATATGTAAACATACATACAATAAAATAATACAATATATATATAATATAAATTTATTTCAATAAAAGAACATACGCATATCATAACACACAGCTAATTATTACGGGAGAGACAGATAATATTGCTTAAGTTTATTTTTAAAAATGGGTAAAGACTCAGAACGTCTAACATTGACAGGTAGGGAGTTCCATAAACGCACAGCTTGGAATGTGAAAGATTTAGCATAAAATTTTGAGTTTGAAGAAGGAACACAAAGAAGGAAATTTTCTGCACACCTAGCGGAAGTAACATAGCTAAAACATCTTTTGAGGTAGCGGGGAGTAGCAGGGTTGAAAAGGATGCCAAAAAGAAGAGAAAGGACATGAAAGTTACGCTTGAGTCGGATAGGGAGCCACTTGAGCTGAGAACGGAAACTGGATACATGGTCATATTTTCGCAACCCAAATATGAACCTTATACACATATTTTGTATTCGCTCAAGTTTGTTAAGCTGCTCCTCCGTTAGGTCGATATAGGACACGTCAGCATAGTCTAAAATAGGGAGGAGCAATGATTGAGCAAGCGCAATTTTAGTCGTAATGGGAAGTAAGTTACGAAGTCTGCACAAAGAACGCACGGCAACAAACATCTTCCTGCTAACCTCATTCATCTGCGGCACCCAGGAAAGAGTGCGGTCAAAAAATATTCCAAGATTTTTTACTGTCGTGGAATAGGGAATAAGAACACCATCGAACACTACTGGTGGAAGGTTAATAAAGTCAACCTTTGGGATAAATTTTGGACTACCTATTACGATAGCTTGGGTCTTGGAAGGGTTAACATGAAGACCATAGCTATTGCTCCACTCCGAGATGCACTGCAAGTCACTGTTTATTGTGGAGATAACCGAAGGTAGATCGGATAGCATACCCTGAGAATAAATTTGAAGATCATCGGCATAAAGGTGATAAGATGAAGATAAATTTTGAGTAATAGAATTGATAAAAATTGAGAAAAGTAGAGGAGATAGTACGCCGCCCTGCGGGACGCCAGCTAATGTACTGCACCAAGAAGAGCGAGAGTCGTCCACCTTTATACGCTGCCGACGACCAGTTAGATAGCTACGAAACCAATCAATTACCGCAGGAGATATGTTAAGAGAATTCAAAATCGCCAAAAGGATGTCAAAATCTACAGTGTTAAAAGCGTTGCTGAAGTCCAACAACGTTAAGACTGTCAATTGGCGATCATTCATACCCGACCGTATATCATCTGTGATTTTGACTAGTGCAGTAGCCGTACTATGCCCTGAACGGAAGCCGGATTGGTAGGGATTGAGAAGGTCATTTCGGTTTAGGAAAGAGGTAAGCTGCTGGAATACTAACCGCTCGAGGACTTTAGATAAGAAAGGGAGAATGGAAATTGGACGATATTCTGAGAGTGTAGAAGGATTAGATTTTTTAGGTAAGGGAACAATATCAGCATCCTTCCAAAGTGAAGGAAAAGTACTTGAAGACACGGATTTGTTGAGGATGCTGGTGATGACAGGGACAAGGACATCAAGGAGAGGAAGGATCATATTACGACTAATGCAATCAGAACCTACTGCATTGGAGGTTATAGATAAAATGTTTCTCTTAACATCACTGTCGGTAAATTGAATAAGATGGAACGGGGATGAGTCTGGAGTTGGAAGAGATGAAAGGTAATCAAGGGTCCTGAGCTTAGCAGGGCCACTAAAGATTGCAGAACTGGAAAAATGTTGATTCATAAGATCTATATCAACATCATTAGAAGAAGTGCTAGACTGAGTTTTGCCAACTCCAAGAGACCTCAGAAACCTCCACACCTTAGCAGGGTCACCATTTTCAACTGACTTGTGAATATGTCGTCTTTGTGCATCTCTGCAAGTAGTACTGCATCGGTTGCGTAAAGCATGGTATCTGGCTTTGTTGTTATCCGAGGGATTACTTTTATATTTTGATTTTGCCAGATCTTTCCTACGAATAAGCGTCTTAATTTCAGATGTAAGCCAAGGTGCAGGAAGATGCTTGACTTTTATTGGACGTACTGGAGCATGCACGTCGTACAGCTGAGTAAGAAGGGAGTTGAATACGTTAACTTGTTGGTCGACACTATCAGCTTCCACCACATTAGTCCAATTGAGTTTTGTAGCATCATCGCGAAGGGTCTCCAAATCCATCCGACTAAAATTGCGCTGAAATAGGGTTTTTGCTTTTAACTTTGGGGGACGAATTTTGTACGATAAATAGAGCAAATCGTGGTAAGAAAAAGCGTCCGCCGCAAGTTGACCATACTTGGCAACATGAGAAGAAGAAGAAGTAAGAGTGAGGTCTAAAAGTGAAGGAGAACAATTAGGAAAATGGTGAGTGGACTGTGAGGGCAAAATACTCAAGTTGCAGGCTGTAGCAATCGATTGGAGAGATCTAGAACGATGGTCATTTTTAAGAAGGCAGGTATTGAAGTCACCCATGATGATGTGGTGATTGAAGGACGGCATCAAATCTTCAAGGAGTTTCTCAAAAGAGGCGAAATAATTTACATTAAGGGAGGGTGAGTAAAATACACCAAGAAGGAGTTTAGTGTGAGAAAAGGTTATATCAAGAAAAAGGTATTCAGGAACATCGGAGGATGAAGACGGTGCTGACATGCTGACAATAGAAAAAGGGATTTGGGAGCGAAGATAAATTGCAACTCCTCCGCCACCTCTTAAAACGCGATCGTTCCGAATAAGGCGAAAACCTGGTAAAGAGTAAGAAGTTGACGGGAGACAAGGCTTCAACCATGACTCGGAAACGAGAATCGCATGGATGTTTTGAAGGTCAAAAGATATAGAAAAATCGGTAAAGTGAGCAGGTATGCTTTGAGCATTTAGATGAATAATATTAAAATTTTTGGGTACCACGCTAAATTCTGAGTCTAATAAATCATGAAGCGAGGGTGGTACACTATGAAAACTGTCGTCGCTAGCTTCAATTGAAGAAAAAGATTGAAACTGATCACTGAGATCACTTTCGGTGCTGTAACTGTGCTGTGACATAATAATAATTATTTAAATAATGTGCTATATTATTATATATATAAACGAAAAAAAAAAATAATAATAATAAAAAAATGTGTATATAAAAACAATAATAAATATAAAATATTAACAAACAAATATTCTAATCTAAATATTACATTACCCGCCAGCAGTAAGAAGAAAACTTATACATATTAACTATAATTAAATTACCACGAACAAAACGCAACATTATGCTCTGGCAACACTGCGTGCTCCTGTCACTCACTCCTGCGACTATTTTTGGAAAGTATTGACTTGACAATTTGACAATGACATATGTAAAACGGTAGTGAAACAAAATAAAATAAACGTAAACAGTTAACTAAAAAACGAAGTGGGTATAAAAAATATTCCATTATACTACTAAATTAAAAAGGAGTGCAGAAGCTATAGTTTTAACTAAATGTTAAGATTTTAGAGGGCTCTAAGCATTACTTAACGTTGCGTCTGGGTCTCCTAGTGGGCTCCGTGGTTGGCACCGACGCCTCCTTGCCAGCCGATGTTGAGGCCACATGTGTTCCAGGTGCAACCGAGATGTCCTTAAGATGGTCCAGGCTGGTTACTCTGCGCCGGTTTTTGTCGGCATCAAGAACAAATATGCCACCATTCCAGGACCAGCAATTGCGAACACCAAATCGTTCCCGAGCAGACATAAAAAGTTCGTGACGGGGCTTTGTTAAAAATTCGCCAATGGTGACGCCTGTGCCCTTCAAAGCTGATTTGCCGAACCATATCACATCCCTCTTCGATATGTCCTGAAACTTCACCAGGATAGGCTGCGATTTTCTGCCCTGAGCCTTACCCAATCGATGACACCGCCGAATGTCTGCCATTGATATTTCTCCACTGACTTGCTTCAGCTTCTCCAATACCAGGCCAGTTGTATCTTCGGAGTCTGAGCCCGAGCCCGAAGCAGATGGTTTGATGCCATGCAGAAGTAACATTTTCCGGCGAGAACGCATCTCCATGTCATCGACTTGAAGAGCTAAGAGTTCTACCTGCTTCTGAAGCATATCCAGGGACTGCAGAATGAAGCTTCTAAAAGATTCAAAGTCAGCGGCCACTACTGAAGTTGTTGCTGTTGTCGAGCTGCCACAACCAGCCTTCTCTAAATCGGTCTTCAGCTTAGCCATCCGGGTGTGGAAAGTGTCAGCAAGCTCAGAAATGGACTTTTGAATATCTCCAATTTGTGCCATTATTTTCAATAAGTTTATGTGAAGTGGTATAAAATTAATAAGACTGGATTTTTATATATTACTGCTGGAGGGTGTAAGTTACTAACTTTTCATTAAAATTTTACCAATTATATTACCAAAAATGTAACTTTTTCTCTTTTTAATTATTAAATTACTTTGCAAGCAGTGTTGATTGTTTTGTTGACCTACCCGAAAAAAAAAAAAAAAAAAAAAAAAAGTAATTTACAGGAGTAAATTACCTATAATCTTTTTATTTACGGTGAAGGAAACAACGTGAGGGAACAACGTGAGGAAACCTGCATAAAAAATTCACGAAAAATTCAAGTTTGTGTACTAGAATTTCCCAAGAAGTATTAGGCCAGTGTTGGGACCACGCAAAATAAGCAAAAAATTGCCAAAATAGAATTTTGAAAAATTTTCTCGGTTTATTTAAAATATCAGAATAAATATTGCTGCCACATTGTGAAATACAATGTTTTTACAGTATCCATTGCTCTGAAGCTAATTGAGACAGAAAGAAACATTTGAAAGATGAAACACAACAATAAAAGGGAGCTTTTTTTATTTTAGCATCGAAAGCCGGTAATAATTATTAGTTATGAAATGTCTCTAAAGCACTATTTTATACATAACCAAATGCGCTTAATATTACATAATATTTATTCTTACAACAAAATCTATACACCATTTTTCTCTTGTCCAATAATTTGTAGCAGTCACAGCAATACATATCGATCTATTCCACTCAATTTGTATTGAGCTCAGGTCCCAAGAGTCCAATTAAATAATTATTCGACTGCGCAGGTTTGCCCCGCAATTCCCTGTTTTCCCCGTTTTCCCCCCAGGACCGAGGTGCAAATAAATATTCGCTCCCGGAAATTAATTAAGAGAGACCGTTGTTGACACAGTTTTCCGGTGTATTTGCTTTCTTCGTGACTAATGTTTTTATTGTTCGTTATGTTGGAATGGAGGTATTGTTAATATTTAAAGAGTACAAGTAGTTACACTAGCTTTATATGATTACTGATAATTTAATCTCCTAACTCAAGTATTGTTTGTCCCTTTCGCTTTTATAAAAATGTCTTTAAGAACGAAAGGGAAAAACAATACTTAGCGGCTTGCAAATTTAGGGCACGTTTATGAATAGGGGCTTAGACTTTAACCCCTTAATTTTTTTTTTAATTTTTTAATTTTTTGAAATAGGCTTACTCATGGTCACAGAAAAGCCAAGGGCAGAGACGTGGCCTACGATGGAGAGAGTTTGCCCATTCATAAACGTTTGCTAACTTAACAAGCCGCTAATAATTGTTTGGCCCTTTTGCTCTTATGGACACATTGTTAAGACCGAAAGGGACAAACAATTATTAGCGGCTTGTTAAGTTAGCAAACGTTTATGAATAAGGGGGTAAGCATTTAAAAATACACAGTCCAGGCTTAGGTCACTCACTAGGTCAAAAATATTTAACTAAACCTAAAAGTATCAATCCGTTAGTTGCTTGGATGCGTACGCATTTTGCTCATTGAAAATTAAATATGTAGTCTTCTACCCCCTTATTTATAAACGTTTGTTTACTTAACAAGCTGCTAATAATTGTTTGTCTCTTTCGGTCTTAACAATGTGTCCAAAGAGCAAAAGGGACAAACAATTATTAGCGGCTTGTTACTTAGCAGACGTTTATAAATAAGGGGGATAGTATCCGCAATATCCGCATCCAGTGGGTTTATGATGGTGCCGTGTTTAATCGTTTGTCACATTCTAAGCAAGTATGCAAGAGTGTTAGAGACGCGTAGTAGGTACGATAAACGATTAACGCCTGACCATCATAACCATCTGTTTTCGGCCATTTTCCATATACAAAATCCGTACGCATGCTGGTAAATGGCTTGATGTCCTAATCCTATATTGTGTAAATGTGTAAATTAATCTTTGCCTGATTACTATACCCTACAACTTACTACAAATTACCGTGAAGACCTAAACCACTGAAGAATTTGCCTATTAGCCCATACAATTATCTCGTAGATTGACTGACTGGACCAAATTGGATTCGTGCTTTATCTAAAAGGATTGGGTGTGTTTGAATAAGCCTGTTTCAACGAGATGAGATCCTAGAGAATAGTTAGTCTGTTTACAACTAATTTTGCGCTAAGCCACAGAATACATATTAGTACGAGTACAGAAGACCATCTCTAGAAACCCGTTTAAAGAAATAATGACTCTTGCCACGATACTATTAAGTTTAAATTCCCATCGCGTAACGCGAAATGCCTACGCTAAATGTCACGTAGAAGTGCGCTCTCTTTCCATCGCGTAGCTCGTACCTTTCTGAAAAATAAGGTTTCTTCCTTTTAAAAAACGATATAATCTTAATACTTAATTACTAGTACCTTTTTCATATTGTTTTTTATACTTATTGTGCATTATTATAATCAATTCTCTGACAGCGGTCGAATTAGGACATAGATATTTGACGAGCAATATTCACGAGTGCGCGACGTGCGTCACCGCTCACCGTGAGGCCCTACTGAACTACGTACTCTCCGGGGTAGCTCTGACAGTTCGAACCGAACGCGCTAGTTGGACAGGCCTGACTAAAGGTGCATTCAGACCAAAAGAGCATTCGCTATTCTATCCCCCACTCTACAAAATTCGATCGTTACACAAAACGTGATTTGCTGATTTCGTAGAGCGGGGGATATAACAGCGAATGCTCTTTTGCTCTAAATGCACCTTAAGCATAATATCGCCGCTGTACTTACTAATCCTTGTATCTACAACACTCACGTGATGAAAAACACCCTTATTCAGAGTGAAAGACAGGTGACATTCCCATGAATCGATTCGTATTATATTCGCCCTCGCGAATCTTGTTCGTCGGATATTTAACTACTAATTCGACCGCTGTCACAGAATTGATTATAACAATGAACAGTAAAAAAAAAATATTATAAAAAGGTAGTAATTAAATATTAAGTTTAAAACTTTTTTAAAAAGCAACTTTATTTTTCAGAAAAGGTACGAGTTACGGGATAGAAAGAGAGCGCACTTCTACGACTTTTACGTGACGCTTAGCATTGGCATTTAGCGTTGCGCGGTGGGAATTTGAACTTAATAGTATCGTAACAAGAGTCATTATTTCTTTAAACGGTTTTTGGAGATGGTTTTCTGTATTTGTACTAAATACCTATGTATTATGTGGTACAGCGACCATAATTATGTAAGCCGATTTCTGTTTTGTGACAACAAGTTTGACTTAGCTTTTAAATTCCATTTTTTTAAATTGAAAAAATAAATTAACGATACTTTCTGTCATCAGCGTTACTTTTGGTGAACTTAGACTTTAAGATAGACTTAACATAGATTATCAATATTGGGATTCAGTAAATTGATGAGAAGCCACCTGAAAATGTTTGACGGCAAATGCCGGTCGATATCAACTGGCTACGGAGGCTGATAAGACATGACAGATACATTTCATTTATTGCACACGATGGTATAATTCATTGCTAGCTGTTAAGCAACGTTATTCGGCAAACCAACTCTTGTGAAATAATATTCTAGTAAGACTAGAATATTATTCTTCTTATGTAAATATCTTATGTGTCGTATGCGAAAGACTTTTGTTTTTCGAATTTAAAATGAAAGATAGATTTAATTTTTTTGTTGTAACACATTTTCTGGTGGCGAGCATTGATATAATTACCTTACCTGATATAATAATCAAGTTCCTGAACTCATGAACAGCTAATAATAGGTATTATTCAAATAAATCATAGGCCTCTGAATGTCAATGACCTGTACCTCTGTATTTATTTCAAAACAATATCGAGACGTGTTTCAATTCTAATTCCATACTAATTAAGTTATTAAAACAAACTAAAGGGCAAACCAACCTTTGTCAAATAATATTCAAGGCAACTTTGCCCAATTACTAATGTAAACGAATGCACGGGCAAATTTATGCGAAAGTTTTGAACCTTTCCGTGGCAACGAAAACACAAATTTAAAATTCAAATCGTGATTGGTTAGAGTAACCGTAAGTGTAAACATGACGGACTATTTGTGAAGGATCTTATTTGGGAATTCAGTTTTACGTTACTTAGTTTTTGTGACAATATTTTGTTCTACACCAATAATTAAAATAAGTACCTAAGATTTTATATGTCGATACCATCAGCTAGATAGGCATCAGTCGCGAAAGCTGAGCACGTGGGTTCGATTCCCATCTCGGACGTTGGTGATCTTGGTAATTTTTTCTTTGGTATATGACATCCAATATTTATAATCTATAAAGTATTCAGTACTGACTACTGGGGAAAAATTTCAAGCACAAATCAAAATATTTAGTTAATAAATAATTTGATTTGAGTTTTCACAATAAGTTCAACTAATCTACCAGACAGTAAACCTGCAGCGGTTACACTTGTAATATTTTCCAGAACACATGGTCTCTAGTGGCGATATTGTCTTCAGCTAATATTGTACCCGAGGGCTAAGCGTTCACTGACCTGACCATCTTAGGTTGTTCCCAACTTAACACTGAAGAGTCGACCGTTGAAAAAAGACTACCATAAAATGACACCTCACATCTGCCATACCCCTTTACGACCGAGACAAAAAAATTCTAAAATCTTAAGAAAAATGCATGTAGATCGTTTTAAATTATTTTCGAATACTTGTAAAAAATATTTAAAAAAATCAAATTGCCTTTTGTCATTAAAAAAATCGCATGCACGAAAATGACGTTCAGGATCTGTAGGTATGTAAATGCAAGATCTTGCAAATTAGTATAGACATGCCGAAAAACATTAATAAAACACATTATTTAACGAAAAAACTTTCTATCATAAGCGATCTTACATTTTTAGGGTTCCGTATCACAAGAAGAAAAAAACGGAGCCCTCATAAATGATCACTGGCGTGGCGTGTCTATCTGTCCGTCTGTTACAACCGATTTACTCCGATGCTACTACTGGGCAGATTGAGTTGAATTTTCGCACACCTATGTAAGTTGGTGACCCAACCATGGATGTGGAACGTAAAAAAAGAATTATAAATATGGGGGCTACTTTTAGGGGGTAAATTAGAAAATAAATATCAAAATTTTTACTTCATGATTTCAAGAAGATAAAATGTATTATCCATGCTAATAATAATATGATGAATGGATTAAAGCGACGATTTTTAGAAATCAACGTGTAATAAACAGTACTATATACAATATATACTTTTACTGACTGGGAAAAAACGACGAATCTAGAAATCACATTACATTATAAAAATTCACACAAGAAAAAAATCGATATTTACTACACATTGAGTTTTCCGCAGTAATTCAACAATAGATTTATAGATGTGAACGGAATTAACGGTTTTTAATAGCCAAACAAGAAAATATTTGTGGTTTAATACTTAAAAAGCATATGCTAGAAAGTACTACGTCGTGCACAATCAGAATTAGCAGTAATCACACACTTAGCTTTAGTGATGATGTGAAGCTTCCGAAGATAGACATAGCAAAGTTTACCGGAAACTACCAAGATTGAACGTCCTTCTTCAGTGTGTTTTCATCATTAATCCACAAATAAGCAGAGTTCAAAAGAGCAACATCCATAATAGCAAAGCTAAAGCAATCCGACAGATATTAGGTATGGACAACTATGGAGTGCCTAACTAAGATGAAAGTACAAGGTATTATTAACCCTAGTTCCTTGGATACGCTGATTGAAATACCATGAAATATGTACCTAACGAATTAGACGAAATATGTAACCAATTCTTCAAAACATATGACCATCTTTCTTGGTTTCATTTTATGCACAGACCGATTATGCATAATCGTGCAAACACTTATGACGAACGATTTACGAGCTACGTCCGAACCTACAATTTTGTGCACTTATTATTTATGGGCATATTGTTTACACAAAAGCACTTAATTTTATTCTAATTTGTGCTAAATAAAAACGTTTAACTCTTTAAGAGTAAGTATCACTCAATAAACAGTAGGTTTGTCACCACAAATATACGAAATTATGAACTTACGTGTGCTACTACTCCCACCAAAATACATCGCCATCTTCAACGCTGTCTTGCGACTGACTGATGCGGCCACCCTAAGGTATTTGCTACTTTTACGTGTCGGCTAGTGTCTGCAGATTCGATCGGTATAGGTTTGAGCTCGAAAATACAATTTACCTGGTGACAGGATTTTTGCAAAGTCATTTGCAGGATTATATCAAACCGGTCGGAAAGGGATATCCTTTCGACGGACATGTTTCGAAAAAGGTAGTATTATGTCATTATCATTACGATAGTTCCAAATATTGACGTGAAATTGCTATCATTCTAGTAAGATAATGACTGACGGTTCGGTGATATTCAATTATATTAGAACTAACTACATAAGTTAGTCCTCTCTAAATTATGTTGTAAACAATAAACAATTCCCGCATCAAAAATAATGTTTCTGTTTGGGACTAGGCAGGGTTTGGACCAGTGATATACTTTGGACCAATACATATAATCTTGATATCTTGTACGACGATTTAAAGAATAAATTCCGACCAATTAAATTTTGTTGCAACTTATTTTCTTTCGGTATCACAGCCTATGATAAAAAAATCACAGATTGGGTTTTTTGTTAATCTGCGCTACGTAACATTTTTAACGTATTTATTTCCTTAAGTCTCTAAACGTGACGTCCTAAAATCTAAAATATATTTTAGTACAAGTCGTATGCACCCAGCAAGGTGGGCCGAAATGGTTTCAGACTGGGACCCACGGGAAACCTTCGATGGTGCTGGCCGGGGCATTGGCAGACCGAGAAGGAGATGGCGGGACGACCTTGACGCGTTCTATGCAAATTGGCGGGAGAAATGTGACGACCGGGCCGAATGGAGGAAAAGAGGGGAGGCCGTTACCCAGCAGTGGGACACTAAACCAGGCTGATAAAAAAAAATCTAGTACAAAATGTTTAATACCCGTAACACAAAATTCGACGAACTCACAATAATTTGAATATCCCGCCAAATATTTAATTAAAATTCCAGTGGACACACTCTAGCTAGTATTAGGTACATACTTGTTGCTAGATCTGCTCGAAAGACAATCCTTTAACTTTATTTATTTCATAGGCTTTCATATTGTTTCCTGTACTTTGGACTATCCTGTTTTAGCTGCGCGATTGGAATCATACCGCAGTAAATTGCCGAGATGAAACCTGAAATAAAATTTCTAGGCGCGCTTGGTGCCGAAGCTCAAATTCAAGTAAGCAATTTGTTACACATTATTGTTCAAAACGTGTATTACTCACTGGCGAGAAAATGTATCAACACCTGGCCCCAATTTGACCACATTGACAAGTGCTACAATTGTAAATTTACTGTTTCTCCAATTGGGAGCGTCTATAGGCGTTTGCCACTAACATAAAATAAAGTGGAGGAACTTAAATAAATCAGTAATAAATAACTACGTTTTGGGAAGCAAAATTACAATTGTCTCAAAAAACACGACAATTGTAGCGGAATCCCGACATAAGCCGAACCTCATGTCAAGATTTAATGAAAATTGTACTAAACCTTGCGACAATTGTCACGGGTTTCGGAAAATCAAAAGTAGTCTATTAACGATACAATAATGTTATTATATACTAATAATTGTATATTGGTGGCAAACAAGCACATGAACCGTCCGATAGTAAGCGGGAGCCGTAGCCTACGGAGGTGATATTGTACAATTGTCACACTTGTTATTATGGAGAAATAGGCCACTGGTTGCGTGGGTAATTGCGTACTACCTGCACTTGGTCTTGATTATTAATTTATAGCAGGTATTGACTATTGATGATACGTGAATGCAGCAAATATGATGCACGACCCTATTTAAATATAAGGATAATTTTGAATGTGCACGTACGAGCTTAAGCTACGTTATCTTACCTGCACGTACTAGATGTGAAAAGTGACAATTTGATATTATTAGGTATTGGCGAACTTTGAACTTAATAATGTTGCGAACTTGTACAATAATAATTATTTTTGTTTAATATTATGGTCCTTTATTTATTTCTGTCTTTATAAAAATGTCTATAATAATCTTTTTTTTTTTTATGTAATACATTCTTTAATGCATGTTATTTTAATAAGATGTATTATTATACTGTTTTGAAAAAATAAGTCGACCTGAGTTTCTTACTGGTTCTTCTCAGGAACGACGTAGGGTTTGAACCAGTAGTAGATTTTTTTCTCTCATGTCAGACGATTCGAAAGTGCTTATTAATAAGCTTACTTGAATAAAGAATAGTTTGACTTTGACTTTGAACATTGTTGCCAGGTTATGCTTGTAATTTTTTTGCGAGAATTTGCACGTGAGACGTTATTTTCTGATTTTAGCTGCACACGGAACGTGCTAGGCTAGGGTTGTCACTAGGCCTACTACACACAACACTCCATTGGATGTTGTGGATTAAGACCCGTTTGTCATTAAATCACAAATGAAAGAGCTTACATAAGATTAACTTTCATATTAATTCATATCAATTTTCACCGATAGTTTAAAAACATATAACACGTTACTTTAGTAGGTTTAATGGTCCGTTTGCATAAAACTATAATTTAAATCAATGTATGAAATAATTATATGGATTAGGCTTTTCATTTCAGAAGTCATTAAAGAATGAACAATATTACTTTGCCATTCGGCGATACAGTACGGATAGGCGTTGTTGTTATGTCGATGCACATGTCGAGTACCTATAGCATTATTGGTGGTGGTTTGTTATAGTTATTTTGCGGCAAGTAATTGTAGCGGGTTACTCTAATTCACTTATACGGTATGGTATCGCGGGATAGCAAATTATAGTTGCCGATTTCTGAGAATTAACTATTTACAGTTATACAGGGTGTTTTTTATATCATTAGCCATATTACGATATGTGTTGGGTAAAGGCGTAAAAAAATATTTGGTAAAACAAAAATAATCCATTTTTCATTATCCTTTTTGTTATAGATTTTTTTTTAAATCCCATTATCTAACGAATGTTTGGTCACTATGATCACTTGCTTACTTTGCGTACTGCCCCACCTAGTATGCGCTCATAACTGCCAAATCAGATTGGTAAGGGTGTTTGAGTTTGCAACTTTAATTAACCCGCATAAGGTAACTAATTCAATACGTAACAAGTTTCGTACGCGTGGTGGGGAATGGAGGTGGAGCTTAACTTGCAGGTAAAACCCACGAGACAGCATTATCAGTCTATCGCATACAGTACTAATAATGAGGGTATTTTGAGTTGCGCGCCGATCTGAGGGTAGTTTGACTCGAGCGCGGTCACGCAAGCGCACTCCTTCTTTGTTTACAGAGTGCTGTACAAATGGCACATGGCATCTTGCGATCAGCCGAGCCAGCATAATTTGACCTCAAGAACGGAGTAACTTAAATGTTCCGTCATACAAACGCGTACTGGTTTACCTCGGATATCGATTCTAATGCACTCTCTAAGCAAATTGAATTGTTGATAACAACGAGCAGGTACAGGTAGGTATGCGCTTGGGCAGTTTTAATCAAATAACAATCGTGTTTGCATGTAGTTAGGACATTTTATTCATTGTTTAGTGCCGATGGTGGGGTGAGTGACGTCGGCTGATCGGTGCTTGTGATGAACTCCTGATTGGCTAAGACTTGACTACTCAAACCTGCTAACCTTTTGTCTGCCATCGAATCGCACGGATTGAAACAAACTTGCCTAGTGACCACAAATTATGTTTTTGCCGGATAAAAAACGGGAAAAAAAAACTAAAAAAAAGTGTCACTTTTTTTTCAAAAATGTTGTGTACTGGTGATCGCGAATGACATATCCAAATTTGGCTAACGACATAACAAACACCCTGTAGATTACCTAATTTTTATTAATATGAGGGTATATAATATATATTAGGCTCATTTCTAAACTGTCAAATTCTTAGAATTTGACACCTATAACATTGTACCTCCTTTAGCATATGTTACGCAGTCTAAATAGTTTTGCTAGTGACCTCCGGCTTCGTAGCAGGGTAGCCGTCGGCGTCGTAGGCAATTTGTGTAAATTTTCCTAAAATAAACTAATTTATCATTTATTTGCTATCGTTGCCCTTACGGTCCGACTCCATTATTACATTTAATTACCTTCGTAAATAAAGACGGAGTCACAGGGAGACCTTAATGGAGGCTAAGCTACAAATTACGACCAGGATGTGACCTAGATCAAGCCCGCTGACCGAGCCTGAGTTAGAGCTTAGGACACCTACTAAGTACATACGTATCCACGTATGTACTTAGTAGGTGTCCTAAGGTTGGAAATGGAATTACTATAAGATAGACTAGCCTAATTTAGAATGTTTTTTTTTATCTACAGAAAATGGTTCTTTTTTGCTTTTTACCACCCGGTAAATTCACTCTTTCCTGTTCCATATAAATATATTCTCTTCAATCAAGATAATAAGTTTCTATATGAACATATTTACATTTAAATGTGTATAAATGTTTGTGATTAGTCCATCAAAGTTTTGATTGCCAATATTCTAATTGAATTGTCAAAAGGTGCATTTAGACCAAACGAGCATTACTCATTCTATCCCCCTACGAAATCAACGAATTTCGACAAATCAAGTTTTGTGTAACGAACGAATTTCGTAGAGTGAGGGATAGAATGAGCGAATGCTCGTTTGGTCTAAATGCACCTAAAAGTGGTGTTTAAAAAATCGTTTTTTCCTACCCATCCCGGCTTAATTTTACAATTATTTTTAGGGTAGTTTTGAGCTGGCGTTAAATATCTATATGTATTATGATATAAACATGAATATTTAACGTGAGCTCAAGTGCTATGGTATATACGTAACGCATTGCTTCAGTACGCCAATTATGATTATAATTTCTGTTACAATTGGACGGCAAAGTTGCCCACATTATAATGATGTTAAGTTAGATAATTAAAGTTGCGTGCAGATGGGCAAGCAAGCGCAGTACCAATTATGAGAAGGATGTGACCTAGATCAAACTCACTGACCGAGAAAGGAGATTTAGTGCTGCTGATGTATGTCTTACGTACATTGCGACCATATATTATACAACGTGGAGATCTAAAGTGAGCTCAAAAATGCACAAAAACTTTAAACCCTTACCGCATGAATAAAAAATAAATTGTTGAAATTTGAACTCTAATGGCTATCAATTTTAAAGTTCAATTTTAGCGGCCATATATGGCTTCTATGCGGTAAGAGGTTAAATTGATTGAAATTATTGACATTCTCTGTCCTCTATTTAGATACTTACTTCTAAATTTTGTATTTTTTTATTAGGCTGTTTTAGCGTCCCACTGATGGGCAAAGGCGTATCCTCTGTTCCTCCATTCGTCCCGGTCGTCACTTTTCTCCCGCCAATTTGCATAGAATGCGTTCAGGGACCTTAACCTTAACCTTAACCTTAAGGGGGACGCCCTAGCATTTATAATCGGTTCTTTTTGTGACTTTTTCATGACTAGGAGTAATTTTTGGCCTTCGTTTTACGGCCGGCTGCCACCAGACGCCAAGGATGTATTCCTCCTGGAGGACTTGGGCGCTACCGTTGACCTTTACCGTTGACCGTTGTATATCACATATTTAATATTTATGCAAATAATCGATTCTGAAGAAATTTTTATCGATTATGAACGTACTGTTTATTTTCATATATATTTCATTATATTTTTTTAGGCTGGCAATAGAAAGTCCTTGAACAGAAAAGTGCCACTTTGATCCCTCCTCCTGGCAGGGAAGAAAAGACCCGTATTCTAAAAGGTGGTGTGAAAACAATATTTAGCGGCTTGTTAAATTAGGAGACGTTTATGAATAAACTAAAATACACTTGAGCAAGTGAGCACACTTAATTGCATTTCTAAGAAAGGGAGAAACGCTTTATCTACATGTGAGTTATGTATTCTGTTTGCGCAATAACACAATCATGAATAATCTTCATTGAATGCAATCATGTTTCACTGATTATATACGCTCTAACAGATAATTTACGTGAATGTCTTGCTGCTTGAGACAGGATCGCTTAACCTGAATAAACTAGGCCTGTAATTCGATAATACCAACTCAATATGATACGATATCAATATATTTGGCCATGAACATGATCGTTGTAAAGCTATGCGCTCTCGATCGACTTCAGATGCAAATAACTATTAGCATCTTTAACATTATTTATTAATCAATATAATTTAAAAAAAGATAACCTTATGGAGGATGACATATGAAAAATGAACAACAATAAAATTGTATAAGAATTGTTTTATAAAATTTGGAAATACGGTGTCGTGGTTAGTAATATAGTCTGATAGTGGGCGTATCGTTGAATAGGTAAATTCAAAAAGAATGACGGTCCCAAAAGAAGTTTTTTTTCTGAAGTCATTATTTTTCCAAGATAACCGCTACCTACTGAATAAAAAAAAACACCGGCCAAGTGCGAGTCGGACTCGCGCGTAAAGGGTTCCGTACCATTATCAATTTATTATTAAAAAAATACAGTTAAATCAACCTACCTCAAAAACTATAAAAGATAATTTAATGAAACTAAAAATCGTTGATAGAGTTTATTAATGTGCATAATATATAATTTTTTTAGAATTTTATATTGCATAGTTTAAAAAATAGAGGGGGGGGGACACATTTTTCAGACTTTGAGTGCTGATATCTCGAAAACGATTGGCTTAAATAAAATTGTGATGTATAAACCTTCATATCATTTTCAAAGACCTTTCTATTAATACCCCACACGCTTATATACAACTATTTTTTTTTTTCTATCCCTCAGTTACATGTATGGAGGGCCCCCACCCCAATGGTTTTTTTTACAATTTAGTATCATAATCCTGTAGCGGTTCCTACAACACATATCCTCACAAAATTTAGTTACTGTAGCATTTATAGTTTCCGAGTAAATCGGCTGTGACAGACGGACAGACGGACAGAAGGACATGACGAATCTATAAGGGTTCCGTTTTTGCCATATTGGCTACGGAACCCTAAAAATGTGACTCCCCCTTCTCTAATGATTGATGGATGAAGTTGGGCAAAATTATGAAAATAAAACATGCATTTAAAATATAGCTTTATAATAAACAAAGAATAGTATAAATACTGATCATTATGATGTTAAATGGTATAAGAAACATTTTCGGGATCGTCTAGAACGCAAAATGGCAAGTGTGTTGTTTTGCCTACATTGCAGTTTGACCATCGAGCATTATGCCAAAACCATAGATAGACTTGAAAGCAAATTACCCAATACGCAGAACGACAAGAACGCATTTTGCCTACAAGTCACTAGGTATAGTATAGGTAGGTTATGTAGGTTCGTTAGGTATCTGGTAGTAATGGCCGAAGGCCAAACTGCACAGAACATACGCTTACGCGGGGCTCCGTCGATATCGCTTTAAAGTTATGATAAAACGGAAAAAATACTGTAGACGTTTTGCATTGTAGACCAGTTGCTACTAACCCTTTGTATGCAAAACATATATTTTCTACTTATTATCTGAAAAGGAATCTTCAATATTGGTGATTAATAACTAATGACCCAAGTCATTTGGTTCATCTTTTGATTCTGTAACATTAACCTTTTGCACACAACTGTTCAGACATTTTGCGTTTTAGTCATAGTGCTATGAAGGCAGTATACGAAGTAGGCATTTTGCGTTTTAGTCAATTTGAGATTTAGACCGATTGAACGTTGGGTTTAGGCAAAACTGCAAACTAGTCATTTTGCGTTCTAGACGATCCGCGAATAACCCCTTGGCGCACCCCTTAATTGAGCTTACCGTGAGACTAGGTCGATTTGTTCCAGATTCAGATTCTACTAAATGGACTCATTATAAATATCTATATACAATAATGGTACTTCCACGTAGATAAATAGCTAATTTACTCTCAAGAATAAAAAATAACGATTCCACAGAAAGTATTCTCTTCCGTAAACCAAACCAGTTGGAGGCGACTGAATTCTCATTGCACTTGTGTTCATTTAGCGCCACTAATGAATCTTACTGTGTACATACCTATCTATGCGGTTTTAGGGTAATTGGGTACTGAGCGATTTAATAAACGCTTGCTTTATTACCTACTTATTCATAAACATCTCCTTTTTTATGTGCCGAAGGTAGATATCTGAGCTCTCAGCCGACCTGGTGGAAAGCAAGAACTGAGGCCCATGGAGATAGTGGCCAAAAAATCACATATGCGCTGCCTACCCTGAGGACTTAGATTGCCTCTATGCCAGTAATTACACCGGCTTACCCCCAAACCGGAACACAGTACTAACCATTTAGCGGCAGGTTAACGGGAAAGACGGTGGTGGTGTCTCCTAATTAGGAAGCTGATAAGTCCCTATTGTTTGTCCCTTTCGTAGTTTGGTATGGAAAACCCAACCAACCGGTCTTTTGTCTATGCAACCAAACTCAATATTTGACAATTATAACAAACGTGAGACTTAAACATATTTAAATATTTAGCGAACGAGTTATTCACGTAATTTAAGTCAATATTTGCTCGACATAATATTTCGATCCATTTAGAGGATCCTCATAATGCCCAACGTGTACATTGTGTGTGATCATCTAAATGGACCGGAAGATAGCGAGCAATTATCGACTTAAATTACATGAGTAACCCGTTTGCTAAATGTTCAAACTCAATACCCATCTTGAAGCTTAAAAAAAATAAAAGGCAGAAAAAAATAGTTGTTCGGTTTCTGCAAAAATATTGGTCATTCATTACGAAACTTATCGGCTAGCTAAGTTAGAAGTCGTGTGTGAATAGAGTATTCTTCTTCTTAAAATTTAGAGCAGGATGCTTAGTCACGTTGCCAATTGCTAACGCTTAGAAGCCTATCGTAGTTTTCCCTCTCAGTCCCTCTTCCATATTAGCGCGACAAAGACAGTTAGCTGACTTTCGTTAACAATTGACGATTAAGCGTTAGCGATTGGCAACTTGTCTAAGCACCCAGGGCTCTTGTCGATAGAGCAACTTACACGTCGTCGGTTGACAATCAAAACTCACTAAATAACAAATAATTACTTGATATAAAACTCATAATCTCAGCTCTGATTCAAGAATGATATACGAGGTTGCTAAGAGTACTGACATTTTTTACTGGGAGATTTGATTTTCATCCGACGATATGGTTCTTTTCAGGGCCTCTTTGCCTGATACAACGACGTCTATTTTCTTTTTCACCTTGTCCATGTATGTCCTTCTCGGCCGTCCTCTCTACCTTTTCCCTTCAATGATGGTCTTAATGTATTTATCATCATCATCATCATTATATCAGCCGAAAGACGACCACTGCTGAACATAGGCCTCCCCCAAAGATTACCACAATGACCGGTTCTGTGCCACCCGTATCCAGCGGACTCCTGCGACCTTCACCAGCTCATCAGTCCACCTTGTGAGGGGCCTACCCTCGCTGCGCCTTCGGTACGTACCCTTAATGTATTCGTCGTATCGTAAAAGATGCCTTCCTCTTCTATTAGCAATGGTTTACAATAGGCACCTCTTCTCTTTATCCGAATTGAACAGTTTTTATTTAAGTAACTTATTTAGGTAACTTCTTGAGTCCAGCTGACTCTCTATGCGAATATTCCAAATCTGGTATAAGCTCTCAATAATCTTCCCCATTAGGCACACTGGTCTCACCGCGAGCTAGTAAGCTATGAACCATCGGCTAAACCCTAACAAAAGATACGCATTCTCGTTTAAAATAAAATATTTTAAAATAAAAATTAAACCGCCTTCAAAAATTAACCCAAACTAAAAAGTAAAAAATAATTTTAGTTCCTACTTCTTATGATTTCCTACCCAAACCTTTAAACCTTTTACCCTATTCATTGAAATAAAATATTATGGCTAGGTATCCTACAGATTTCTTAGAAGTCGGTGCCAAGTGCCGCCGATTATGTTTTTATCAACAGAATGATCTACCTCAGTCATTTTGATGAAAGCATAACCGGAGTGACAGTAAGTTACAAAGCTCTATAGAATACAATCATATACTCGCGAAGTGAACAATTTGGCTTGGCACCGACTTCTAAGAAATCTGTAGGATACCTAGCCATAATATTTTATTTCAATGAATAGGGTAAAAGGTTTAAAGGTTTGGGTAGGAAATCATAAGAAGTAGGAACTAAAATTATTTTTTACTTTTTAGTTTGGGTTAATTTTTGAAGGCGGTTTAATTTTTATTTTAAAATATTTTATTTTTTGCTTTTTAGTAGTGTAAAATCGTTATTTAGTGTGCTCTAAATATTTATGATTAAAATGTTATTAGGGAGAGAGGGTCAGACGCTCGCGCGGGTTCGTACCTGGTGCAAAGATTGTCCGTCGCCATTCAGCGTGGCAACGCGGCTAGTGTGATGGGCACTTTTGCACCGGGGACGACTCGCGGGGGTCTTTTTGACTAGTTTTAAGTATTTTGTATGTACATAGATTGACTTGTTTATTCAATTAGAATGTACTGCACTATAATAGGGCAGAAAATCTGAATCTATATTATTTAAAGAATCACTAACCGCTAACCAACATTTCATAACTACTAAGCAAACACTTGAATAGATCTCGAAAATGTATGACATTTGTTATATTCAAAGAATTATCCTCCAACTCCTAATCGTTAAGGAGTTATACCTTTCGTCATCAGCTCACCAACATGAGACTATGACCACCTAAAGGCAAATATTCAAATAGCTTCCAAAATACATGAACTATGTTATATCTAAAGACTTATCCCCCAACTCCTAATCTCTAAGGAGTTGTACCTTCCATCATCAGCTCACCGACATGAAAGGATGACCACCTAAACGAAAATACTCGAATAGCTTCCAAAATACATGAAATATGTTATATTTAAAGAATTGTCCCCCAACTCCTAATCTTTCAGGAGTTGTACCTTTCATCATCAGCTCACCAATATGAAAGGATTACCACCTAAAGGCAAATACTCAAATAGCTTCCAAAATACACGAAATATGTTATACTTAAAGAATTATCCCCCAACTCCTAATTGCTAAGGAGTTGTACCTTCCATCATCAGATCACCAACTTAAAACGTTCATGACTAGACGCAAATACTTGATTATTCTTCGAAACAATTTTAGAAACATCTTTCAACATTTGAAGAGTTCCCTCGATTTCTCCAGGATCCCATCATCAGATCTGAATTCGGTGACAATGGGACCAACTAGAAGGTATACCCTTTCAAACAAAAAAAGAAGTTTTCAAATCGGTCCACGCGTCTTCGAGTAATCGGGGAACATACATAAAAAAAAAAGATTTCGACGAATTGTAAACCTCCTCCTTTTTGAAGTCGGTTAAAAAAAGAGACACGGCGATACTCGCCCGGCGGTGATAACTGGTAGCTGGGCGAGTATAGCCGTGTCTCTTTTATTTAAACGAGAGTGCGTACCTTTTGTTCGGGTGTATAGCCGATAGTTCATAGCTTAGTAGCTCGCGGTGAGACCACTGCCTAAGCTATGAACTATCGGCTATAAACACGAACAAAAGATACGCACTCCCGTGTAAATAAAAGAGACACGACTAGCGTGACGTGATAGCTGATAGCTGGGCGAGTATAGCCGTGTCTCTTTTATTTAAACGAGAGTGCGTATCTTTTGTTCGTGTTTATAGCCAATAGTTCATAGCATACTCGTAGTAGCTTGCGTTGAGACCAGTGCCTTATTCATAAATGTCTCCCAACTTAGCAAGCCGCTATGTATTGTTTGTCCCTCTCTATCTTACTGACATATTGAGAAGACCGAAAGGGTCAAACAATATCGATTACTTAGGAGACGTTTATAAGTAAGGGGGTTTGTCTCCTAACACGTTTCAAAAGCAAACTTGAACATTAAGGTGCATTTAGACCAAACGAGAATTCGCTCATTCTATCACCAACTCAACGATATCAACGAATTTTGACGAATCACGTTTTGAGTAACGAACGAATTTCGTAGAGTGGGGGATAGAATGAGCGAATGCTCGTTGGTCTAAATGCACCTTTAATTCTATAACCAGCGTCTCACGCTCTCAGTGCTAAACCCGCCTAACTTGTTTTTCTCCTTTTCTCGACCTAGTTCGCCCGGGTTAAACAAAATGAATCATAGGTACCGTTTACTATCTAGGCTTTTATCTAATTGACTTCTTGTTATCATTTATGCTAGTTTATGAAGCTGAAATAAGCTTGTTTATTTGTGAAGGAGTTTTAACTTCAAGACAAAAGTATGTTAAGTAGAGTGATTTTATTAGTGTCAGTAAAAAATATTGCTTTAAAAATTAGTAGGACCTAAAAGCACTTTTAATGGATAAAACTTCGTCATAAACAATGTCTATAATAATATCGACGGCCCCTACGTAAGTTGTCGTAAGTTGAAAATGGCAAGTTTACAGGAGAGCACTTTAAAGTTTTAAATGTGTACGGTAGTCACATAGTTCAATGGATTGCTTTGAAAATTGGCATAATCGATAACAAAGATACTATCTTTATAGTGATATAATTACTTCTCTGATATATTTCATATTTTTGCCGGAATTGCACTTACGACAGTATATGACGGAGAAGAGAATCTAAAAATTGTGGTATGTATTACTTACTTCACTTTACGCCGGTGGTCATAAATGGTCATTGATCGTAAGTAATACATACTACAAGATACGTTGGAATTCTGCGTGTAAGTTTTGTCGTATCTGTTATTTACAACATTATTTTACGGACACATTATAAAAACTTTTTGTTAGTTACTATATTATGCCATTTAACAAACAATTTAATAGTATTTTTATGGAACCCTGATGGAATACTTTGAGAAAATTAAGCAGGTGAATAGTTTTTTTGTATGTTTTATTATGAAAAATAGATCAGGTAAAGTGTTTTTGTACAGTTTTTGGAAAATGTCGTGTTGAATGAAGACGAAACTATGTAGTTGAGTTTGATGTAGCTTCATTGTTTGCGAGTATTGGAAACTAGAAAAATAATTAAAGAGACAGAGAAGTAATAGCTCGTAACGACTGTGCACATGAAATTCATCGAACATTTCCTGAATAGTTGCTATTCCGTTTGGCAAGGGGAGTATTATTTGCAGATTGAAGCAAATAATTCTCTTATAATGTAGTTCTGGTACTGGTCAACATTTTCATGGATAAATTCAAGCAGAGGGCATTCAAGAGTTGTCCGAAATGGCCGAGATGCTGGTTACAAAATGTGGATGACGTTTTTGCTGTAATTCCTGATAGAGTTGTTGATGTGTTACTAACCGATCTTAATGAGATGCATCCCAGAATAAAGTTTACATTTAAGAGAGAGATGGATGGGACACTTCGTTTCCTTGGTGGGTTATTAATGCTAGGTCAGAATGATCGTCTGTCACAAAAAGTCTATAGAAAAGCTACCTGCTAACTGGCTTATACTATTATCTCGCAAATCTGTCCTCGCGGTTCTGTGATTCACAATAGATGCGAAATGAGTTTATATCTTTTATTCACATCACATCATTCGCCTATTTCGGTCCACTGCTGAACACAGGCATCTCCTATTTATTACCTCCTGTTATCTAAACTATTACAAATGTTGCAACATGTCAGACGAGACGAGACGTTGGAGAGCTTGGAGAGGAACAGATATGGTTGGAGACAAAGTCAGCGTACAAGGAGCTCAGGGACGTTTCGACATCACCACACAGTAGAGAGGGCACCATCATTCTTGCCTTATATTACAGGAGTGACAAACGGAATTGGACGCCTATTACGCCGAAGGTGTAGCATTAAGACCATTTTGCGTCCTCATACCAATATGAGTGCTTTTTACGATCTCCAAAGGACGGAAATTCACTGGCAGTTCGGGTGTTTATGAGATACCGTACGACTTTGGTAAGTAACGACGCAATGGGTCTAGAAGACTCGGAGCACATTCGGAGTGTCAAGGAGATAGATATAGCTCGGCTGTGGTGGACGCATACGATACAAGCACATTGCATTTCCTAAACGCTTTGATAAAGCGAGGATGCTGGTACGGTAAAGATGCTACCTGCCACGGAAGATATACAGAGCGATTAAGAGTAATTTTTATCGGAATGGGGGCTGGACTGAGCCAACGGCATAGAAGCCGGTAATCTCCGAGCTAATAATGATGGTTTTGTGCACACAGTGACTTCGTGTGCTTATCATCTGTTACGTAGTGTTCGGTGCCATAAACCCGCAGTCTGACATGGCATCAGTGCCGGCGCAAGACCACCCTCAACCCGTTTATTTCAACGGGCTCAGCAAGCCGCGCGGTGTTCATCTGTTAATTATCCACTTTTTATATTTACCGAATATACATGAGTTTAGCCGTTTTATTATAATTTTGTGCATTTAGTTAGTACACAAAAACAGTCTATCATTCAGCATTGGGAACGTAGTTTTGAAATTATAATTATTGACATGGCAGATTAATGACTTCTCTCACAGTGCAAAGACATAATAAAAAAATCAGTTAACAAAAATGCCTTCAGCTTCAACTACATCATAATTATAAGATCGTTATCAAGCGTTTTTCAACGTAATTATATTCTTAAAGAACAGTCCTGCTGCTTTCATGATTAGATACTGCAGCTGTTGGCGGTTTCATACAGTCAGCAGTCAAATCTTTGAACTACAGACGATGATTTCACTGATGAATGATGACTAAATACTCATAAGTGAACCCACCAACTGCTGCAGTGTTTAATAATGTAAGTGATATGATTGTTTTGTCCTCGTCACTATCACAAAATTTATGCATTTATTTATCGTTTGGTTCAAAAAGAAGCGGCGAGCCTGTATAATGAGCAAAAATTATTGAAATACGCCGACATTATAATTGTAAATTGTAGTAACTCTGTATTTGATCCGGCGCTACTGTCTTAAATATCACTTACAATAGAAATCTAAAAACAATTTCCGACGAAAAATGTCTCAAGTACACATACAACACAAAAAAAATAATAAAATCCAACGTAAACAGTAGTATGTTAAACTTAAGACAAAACACCGATCTTCAACTCCGAAGTAAGTTGTGGTAAGTGATAACATACTACAGTATTCACCGGTATTATTAAAAAATTGTAAGCTCCATACTAATAAATTCACAACTGATTTCTGAGTGAACTCGAACAGATTACTAACTTTGCTTAGTGGTTTTAAATCATTTTTATTTCTGAACCGTCTCTTATTTCATCTCAGACTACATTTTGTTTAACTCCAACGGCCATTTCGAAAATTAATTTTGGTCTTACTTGTTACTTTGAGTTTGTTTCCGATGTAGTGTCTTGCTTTTATCGAATAAAATGTATCGTTTATCCATTTTTGTTTCATCTAGTTGTTAGTTTTTGGTAAAAAATTATCGCTCTTGAAAAACCTCTGCCCCACCGCGTATAAGATCGTAACTGGCACTTACGCTGCGCGAGCGCGGGTGGCCGCCCCGTATTAACTATCGTAAGTACACTTACTACAGTATACGGCGGTGCTTTTTTAAGTTACGATAGTTTTCGGGTGTCAAAAACCTATTTGTGATAGGTTTTTTTAATTTTTTCTTCGTGGAACGGAAGCATTGCTAAAATATATAATGTTTTATGAAATAAAAAGAAAATCCCAAATTTCAAGTTACGACAACTTACGTAGGGGCCGTCGATATTCGTTTTCCAAAAATATTGTATTTTGGTTAACTTTATAACATCAAAAGAAGAAAACCAAGTGCTAATGTGTATGTCGTTAATAGTTTTTTGAAAATTACAATTATTTTGATCTCAATTAATCTATAAACATACTTATGTTTTCATAGAATAATATCGTACGAGAAAGAAAAAACTAAACATGACATTTTAGTCATTACCGACCTACGGGTCGTTGATAGCTGCTACTACTAAAAATAATGAAGCAATCACCGCCCAAATTTAATTTTACATTTTATATATGATAATGGATGTTATTTGATAAATTGTGATAAAATATCTGTTAATTTATAAATAAATGAATATGATAAGCAATAAATGTAGATGTAAAGTAGTCAATTGTTAAAATAAACGTCTTAGACAGACAAGTCGAGTCCTTACTTGAAAGTGCAAGCGCCAGTATGGAATGTCCTTCTTTCTCGGTACTCACAACTTGATTAATGTATTTTTATCTTTTATCGAACTACCACTCAAACTAACTTAAACGTACCCTATACTCAAGAAATAAACGCTTCTGGAAAACAACCTACCTACCCTCACATAAGTTGTGGCAATTAAAAAATACCGAATTACTTATTAGGTCGCTAATACCTTCGGATTTTCGATGGAGCGTTAATAGCTGCGTTTACCTTACGTCAAAAAGAGAAAATACAGCCTAGTTAGGAAAAAAATGTTTTGCACTTGCATCGAAATGTATTATTTTTTCTAAGGAATATGAACCATACCGGGTGAAACACAAGTCGTAAACATTAACTAATCTAACTCTATAAACAACTGACAATTGCAAGCTTCGCAACAAATCACCAGTGTTTTAGGCACACTCTACAGAACAGACAAATAGGTAACTTCTCCATCATTATCAAATGTCTAGTTCTACATCTAATTATCGTAGCCGGTTTTTTTTCCAATGGAGTTTCAGATCTACAAGTACATTTAACGGATATGGTAATTTGTTTTAGGCTTTACATTTTGACAACGACCGTTCTAAATGTGACCATCACAATTTTTAAAGCAATATTTTTTACTGACACTAATAAAATCACTCTACTTAACATACTTTTGTCTTGAAGTTAAAACTCCTTCACAAATAAACAAGCTTATTTCAGCTTCATAAACTAGCATAAATGATAACAAGAAGTCAATTAGATAAAAGCCTAGATAGTAAACGGTACCTATGATTCATTTTGTTTAACCCGGGCGAACTAGGTCGAGAAAAGGAGAAAAACAAGTTAGGCGGGTTTAGCACTGAGAGCGTGAGACGCTGGTTATAGAATTAAAGGTGCATTTAGACCAACGAGCATTCGCTCATTCTATCCCCCACTCTACGAAATTCGTTCGTTACTCAAAACGTGATTCGTCAAAATTCGTTGATATCGTTGAGTTGGTGATAGAATGAGCGAATTCTCGTTTGGTCTAAATGCACCTTAATGTTCAAGTTTGCTTTTGAAACGTGTTAGGAGACAAACCCCCTTACTTATAAACGTCTCCTAAGTAATCGATATTGTTTGACCCTTTCGGTCTTCTCAATATGTCAGTAAGATAGAGAGGGACAAACAATACATAGCGGCTTGCTAAGTTGGGAGACATTTATGAATAAGGCACTGGTCTCAACGCAAGCTACTACGAGTATGCTATGAACTATTGGCTATAAACACGAACAAAAGATACGCACTCCCGTGTAAATAAAAGAGACACGACTAGCGTGACGTGATAGCTGATAGCTGGGCGAGTATAGCCGTGTCTCTTTTATTTAAACGAGAGTGCGTATCTTTTGTTCGTGTTTATAGCCAATAGTTCATAGCATACTCGTAGTAGCTTGCGTTGAGACCAGTGCCTTATTCATAAATGTCTCCCAACTTAGCAAGCCGCTATGTATTGTTTGTCCCTCTCTATCTTACTGACATATTGAGGAGACCGAAAGGGTCAAACAATATCGATTACTTAGGAGACGTTTATAAGTAAGGGGGTTTGTCTCCTAACACGTTTCAAAAGCAAACTTGAACATTAAGGTGCATTTAGACCAAACGAGAATTCGCTCATTCTATCACCAACTCAACGATATCAACGAATTTTGACGAATCACGTTTTGAGTAACGAACGAATTTCGTAGAGTGGGGGATAGAATGAGCGAATGCTCGTTGGTCTAAATGCACCTTTAATTCTATAACCAGCGTCTCACGCTCTCAGTGCTAAACCCGCCTAACTTGTTTTTCTCCTTTTCTCGACCTAGTTCGCCCGGGTTAAACAAAATGAATCATAGGTACCGTTTACTATCTAGGCTTTTATCTAATTGACTTCTTGTTATCATTTATGCTAGTTTATGAAGCTGAAATAAGCTTGTTTATTTGTGAAGGAGTTTTAACTTCAAGACAAAAGTATGTTAAGTAGAGTGATTTTATTAGTGTCAGTAAAAAATATTGCTTTAAAAATTGTGATGGTCACATTTAGAACGGTCGTTGTCAAAATGTAAAGCCTAAAACAAATTACCATATCCGTTAAATGTACTTGTAGATCTGAAACTCCATTGGAAAAAAAACCGGCTACGATAATTAGATGTAGAACTAGACATTTGATAATGATGGAGAAGTTACCTATTTGTCTGTTCTGTAGAGTGTGCCTAAAACACTGGTGATTTGTTGCGAAGCTTGCAATTGTCAGTTGTTTATAGAGTTAGATTAGTTAATGTTTACGACTTGTGTTTCACCCGGTATGGTTCATATTCCTTAGAAAAAATAATACATTTCGATGCAAGTGCAAAACATTTTTTTCCTAACTAGGCTGTATTTTCTCTTTTTGACGTAAGGTAAACGCAGCTATAGACGTGTGCGCCGATCTAAAAATGATCGGCGGCGGCGTTTGCTGAAAAGTCGGCGGCGGCGGCGTGATTTCGGCGTGAAATCGGCGTCAAGGTCACATAATTAAAAAAACGGAATTCGATAGTATCTTTGTCATAGTTTAGATAAATACAATATAAATGTTCACCAAACACCACCACTGCCCATCTTATCCAACTTCTGATCAGTAGATATCAGTTTTCTCTTATTATAAGGATAAATAGTGCGCAGCCCACGTCCATTGGATTCCACCTATCTTTACCAGGTGATCGGTCCATCATATTGGGAGGCATCCTATGCTGCGTCGACCAGTACTCGTATAATATATGCTTGCCACTAAAAAGTCACTTGCCCCACCAGTAGTTTTGCGAGTAATGTATGTCCAGCCCAGTGCCACTTCAATTCATCGATTTTTTGAGCTACGTTGGTGCTTCCAGCAACATCCGTCGATTTTCAGGATTCGGATACTTCGCATAATGCGGATCCATTGCAAATACATGAATGCGTTTTTTTTAATATTGGCACAACAAAGTGGCTTCACTCCACCTGATCGTAAGTGAAAAGTAGAGCCCAAATCGCAGCGGCAACGAACAGGAGACCAGCAGTAACGTGTCAGTTGCCACCGCCTTGCTGGCCCGCTAGATGCTTCTTCTCAGGCTTGTTTTATTTTCATTAAGTTATAGTGTTTGGCCTTATTTCGATTTAACGCTGAAATAATAGTTGTTCAGTTTACATTTTTACTACATTTGAATCTGCAAAAAAAAATTATAACCATGTTTTACAACTACAAAATTATCCATATAAACGTACATCTTTTAAACTTTTAACAGTTTTAACGTTCTTAATCACAATAAGATCTATTATCTGCCCTAGTATCTAAATAAGCCAAACCTGAGGGCCGAAGACCCGATGGCGAGGCGTCAAACCCGCGAAGGCCGAAGGCCCGGAGTGTCACGATTTCAGTGCTCTCCGATACAATTACGCTTCCCAACCGTATTAACGCCAACGAAGGCCGCAGACCCATCTCACGTAGAGGTGCGCAAACACGTCTCTGTATCTAAATAGATAGCGAAGACCCAGTTTCGCGTAAGGGTGAAAGCCTGGAGCTTCCCACAGAGGCACGCCAGGTGACGAGACCGAAGGCCGAGCTGCCAGAGCCTAGCGCTCCCATGCTACACAATGGTTTAGTGTTACACTACGTGCCCTTCCGATTCGTTTCGATCCCTTGCGAAGGTCGAAAGCCAAATTCAACTTAGGGCTGCACAGAGGCGCTCCAACTCGCCTCACTCGTACTCATTGGGTGGTTATTCATGGTTTTAGCCAATACAACTTTATAGTCGGCGAACCAAAGTTGATGACAAGCCCATCCCATTCCAGTCCAAAATCTTGAAAACATCTTCCAAAGCAACAGTAAACAGTTTTGGGGACAAGACATCTCCCTGTCTTAATCGTCGCCGCAATGGTCTGAATTTCGAATATCGGTCTTTAAGACGAACTAGGGGGCTACCACGATCTCCTAATGCGATTCAGTTTAGGACCTAAACTGAATCGCGATGTGTCAGTTGCATAGAATAACTGTCAAAAATTGGCTAGCCGAACGTAAACTGAATTGCATTTAAAAGGTCATGGTTTGAGCATATTTGGCATACTTGTTCTACTGTTTGTTGGTTGGGTGTTCTTTGGACATATAGCCCGCAAACCTGGAGAAGATCTCCAAAAACTTATTGCCACAAGAAAGATTGGAAAGAAAAGGTCGAGAGGAAGGAGCCCCAATCGCTGGAGAGACCAGATCCGCACCACACTCACCTTTCGGGTTGCTGAAGTGATCCACAATGCGTAAAATTGGAGTGGTTGGTGGAAGATCGTGAAAGAGAAATTGATGAGTTGATAAGTCACAACCCCCAGAAATCGATTATCAACGCAATGAATAGTAGTCTACTTGCTATCGCTGAAGATACTGTAGTACGTCCCAGGTCTCTATCAATTCTAATGCTTCATAGAATCAAATCAAATCAAATCAAATAATTTATTGCACACATATTACATATTACATTTCATCGAACACGAACGCTAACCTGAGGGGCAAGTTATACCTCTCGGTATATCCTGACGTTGCTTGTGTATGTGATTTACGGTGCTAAAACTTTTCTAGAAACCGAAACCGTTGCTTGTTGAGGAGACTGGAAGTTGTCGAGCCTAAGAACCTACGGGTAATGAGTGATAATACTCGATAGCAACTAATAGGTTGTCAGTAAATTCCCTACATAAGAGCATTATATAAATACATAAAGCAAATACGAAGCTTAGTGTGTAGTATTTAGCCCATAAGAAATAACTCTGTTATTCAGTCAAGGCCACGCCGTTTTCACGCCGACCATTAGTCGGCGGCGGCGGCGTGGCAAAAAAGGTCGGCGGCGGCGTGACGCCGGCGCGGCGCACACGTCTACGCAGCTATTAACGCTCCATCGAAAATCCGAAGGTATTAGCGACCTAATAAGTAATTCGGTATTTTTTAATTGCCACAACTTATGTGAGGGTAGGTAGGTTGTTTTCCAGAAGCGTTTATTTCTTGAGTATAGGGTACGTTTAAGTTAGTTTGAGTGGTAGTTCGATAAAAGATAAAAATACATTAATCAAGTTGTGAGTACCGAGAAAGAAGGACATTCCATACTGGCGCTTGCACTTTCAAGTAAGGACTCGACTTGTCTGTCTAAGACGTTTATTTTAACAATTGACTACTTTACATCTACATTTATTGCTTATCATATTCATTTATTTATAAATTACAGATATTTTATCACAATTTATCAAATAACATCCATTATCATATATAAAATGTAAAATTAAATTTGGGCGGTGATTGCTTCATTATTTTTAGTAGTAGCAGCTATCAACGACCCGTAGGTCGGTAATGACTAAAATGTCATGTTTAGTTTTTTCTTTCTCGTACGATATTATTCTATGAAAACATAAGTATGTTTATAGATTAATTGAGATCAAAATAATTGTAATTTTCAAAAAACTATTAACGACATACACATTAGCACTTGGTTTTCTTCTTTTGATGTTATAAAGTTAACCAAAATACAATATGTTTGGAAAACGGATATTATCTTAGACATTGTTTATGACGAAGTTTTATCCATTAAAAGTGCTTTTAGGTCCTACATTTTTAATATCACGTAATCAGAAAGTGTTTTGTAGCGACAAACATAATAAAAATTCAATATTGTTATTGTTTAATATGGATCGGTAATACATTTTACGTTAGTTCTTACATATTCTATCAACGACTCATAGAAATCGTTGATACCAACCATAAGAAGGTATTACCGACCGTACCTAAATAAGTAGTAGTTATAATATTAAGGAAATGATTAATGCCATAAATTACTAATTACAAAAATACAAGTTTTAACAAACACGTGGCTTTGGTAGGAAGAGTTGCCCGATCAGCCTCTTCCAAAACGAACACATTAAAAACTTAGTAAATCACATCATTTCGATTGTCGTTCAAAAATGCTCCGAAATCTTTAACATGGAAATTTAGAAATATTACCTATATAAATATATTTTATTTTCTTCGTAATCAAAGTGAAAAACGGTGTACCACAAAGGCATAAATGTCCATTTTTACCCTCGTCAACTATTTTAACATAAAATTGCCTCGGGTAGAAATGGTTCCCTTTATGCCCTTGTTGTACAATCTACTATTGAAACTCAATCGGTAATGGCTGCTTAAAAATCGTTGATACCTTCACACCCATTTTTATGGGTCGTTAATAGCAGAAATCGATTCTGTAATTTAGAAATAGATTTTTGACATCTTAATGTTCAATTAAAGGACGAGTAACTCATTATTTACCTTTTTTAATTATCATAGTAGCACATAAAATAGGAAAATTAAATTTTGGGACAACGTGTATACTTAAAAACTAGGCCTGATTAAAAAAATGCCTTAAGGGGGGCGTTAATACCTGCGTTTACCTTACTTGTTATGACAAAAATCGTCCCTTACACGTGCAAAAACTTTTTTACACGTGTATCAAACGACTATTTTCTTAACAAGTGCCTTAAAAAGAGAAATTAACGCAAATTCACTTTTCCGCACCAGTTAGGAAAAGATATTCTTTAGTATAGATGGTGCCTTTTTTCGCGCTAGTGCGAGAAGTGGCTCATTTAACGTCAGGTCCCAAACTCCGGAGGGCCATCTGTGCCACTCTGTACTAAAAAAAGTCGAACGAGACACGTGCGTCGTACGAGGAGATTCGTAACTCGTGTAGATTTACATCGCCACTCGTTTCGGATTTCATGCTTTTCGCACTTGTGTCGTAATGTACTATTATCACACACTGCAACTGTATGACGTTGCACAGGTACGCTACCAGTACCGTGAGTTGGCAAGTAGCGGTTACGTTAACGTTTACTCTATAACTAAAGCAGTACCTAACTATATCACCGCACTGATGTATTGGAACTAGCGTGATGAACTGCTTTACGTATACCTACACGGTGCTCGTGAGCATTCCGAAAGATTTTAATGCTGTGTTCCTGACCATAATTAAGAGTATTTAATGTTATGTAAAATTTCCTGGATTCGACTTGATTCCAGAGATAATTAACCTTTTTTAGAAATAAGTTTTTCGACGTAACTCGTCATAAAACTTAATTTTGATTACAATGCTACCACAATGTGTTCTAATATTACCACACATTTTGCCTGACAATCAAAAAATAAAAATTGACTTGACGAAAACACCAGTTCCTATAAAAAAAAATATAAAATAAATTTTAACAAAACGTTGTTATGTATGATAAAAAAGTATTGGAAATGTAAAAAGATATTCAATAAGTTAAATAAAAGAAATAAAAAATATTTTTTTGTGGAATTGATTAGGTCTCATTATATTTGTTGTTTATTTTGATGTCTAGAATGCATAGTTAAAATCTCTCGCAATGCTCGCGAGCACCGTATAGAGTAAACACTCATGGTACCTATGGCTTCATGTTTTGCGTAGATTCCCCGACCTCATTTTATTATTTTCACATATTTTGTGTAACCAGGGTGCTTAGCCAAGTTGCCAATCGCTAATGCATAATCGTCAATCGTAAGCGAAAGGCAGCTAACTGTCTTTGTCGCACTAATATGAACGAGTGACAGAGAGGGAAAACTACGATACGCTACTAAGCGTTAACGATTGGCAACTTGGCTAAGCATGCTGATTTTTTTAGTAATAATGAAATTAGGTACAATTTAAATTACATTTTTTTTTTAATTATAATCAGAAATCGGACAAATATGTGTTCGTAATAATATGGACATGACTCCAAAGTTAATTAAATTAAAAATTAAACGCATAACTTCCTTTAATTTGATTTTGAAACTAAACTATTTACAAATATTTTCATAGTTATTGGTGTCAACTGGGTAATTATCAGAAAATGGTTAAATGATTAATTATTCAATCAACTTTCAAGTTATGTGCATATTATTGCGAACAATGACGCACATTAAAATTTTGTCCGATATTTGATTATAATTATCATCAAATTTGTAAATCATCATCATCATCTCAGCCATAAGACGTCCACTGCTGAACATAGGCCCTCTGGATCTCCACATGTACCGTTTAGATCCGACCTGCAGCCAGCGTGTACCGGCAACCTTTATAAGGTCGTCTGTCCATCTTTTGGGTGGACGTCCTACGCTTCGTTTGCCTAGCCGTGGTCTCCACTCGAGCACTTTTCGACCCCATCGACCATCTTTTTGTAAATATTGTTAAATTATTTCTATACCTACCATAGGCCAGCCCGCACAGTTTTTTGCCAATTTCTGGACCATAGTAACACCTACCGAATTGTAAATTCGACCAAGTTTAATAAATTCAGAGGTCCAACTCGGGAACTATGTCAAAGTGAGGTTGTAAAACTGGCTGTAAGCAATTTCCCATTACTTGTAATTTTGACATATGTAGTTCTAAAGTGGCTTACAGGGTTAAGTGGCAGGGTGGTTTTTATAGGTAAAAATCTTATTGAGACAATTTTAGTTTGGTGTTAAATTAAAAGTTCTTTACATGTAAGGTAAATGTACCAGTGGATGACACTATAAGGAGCGAATTCATGCATTTTTCCAAAAAACTACGTAATTATCAAAGATATAGACTAACAGCCGTATTCATAAAAAGTTAGAGGACTGTTGAAGGGTCCTTCAGAGACGGATGTCAAAAAACGTTATTCATAAACGTCAAATAGCGCTAATCAGTCCCTCAACAGTTCATTATCTCATGCTCAAGTTACGAGCTCGTGCACCCTACTTTATCTCCTCATTAAGCCTTATTTTACAAGATGGCGGCCAGAATATCGAACAGCTGTTTTTGACATGAGCGCTAGTCGAGATGTTTTTAACTGTAGTAAGGGTCACGGTCCATACAAAGTTGAGAAAAATTGTGCGCTGCGAGTTACAGTTTTGTAATTTTAACCAGAGCTAGAGGGTCTCAAAATAGTTGTTTTTAGATGTGGAGGGAAAACCAATTCCCCCCCTGAGCGCGGGGGGAGGGGGGTGAACGTGCATGCGGAAGGGTTACGTTTAATATTTTTTTACTAATTAATAAGGCCTACTATGCATTGTTTGGTATCATTTTCGTGTAAAACAGACCTGGAAAATCCATTTTTTATCATAAACATGAGCAATTTCATATAAAAATGTAGATTTTTTGGAGTAAAAGTAAAAAAGTTACCGTTTTTATTTTTATTTAAGCGTCATATAAGTATTAAAAAACAAACTTATCCAATTTAAAAAAAATGTGTAAGTTAGCATATTTATTGCAATTTTTAAAAATATACACATTTTGTAGTCTTTCATACAAAAATTCACTGAAAAAAAAATTTACCTTACGCGTACCTCCAACAAAAACCTCCGCGTAATCTCAAAAAAGAGACTTTTGTGCCGGCAACTGCTCATAGATTATACATATTTTTGTACTTGCATATTATTGTTCATAGTACAATTGTAAATATTTATTGATATGAAAGTAAATTGAATATTTTCTGATCTTCTTTTTTTAAATAACCTAAGATTACTAAGAATTTTATTTGATCAGATTCTATTTTTAGATTTTATCGATTATTGTATACCGCGTGTAAATTATATATCTGGTCTATCTGATCACATGTATGATATATAGTATCTGATCATATGAATCGGAATGGGTAATCATTTTTACAAGTGTCATTAGGTAATGATCTCATTACCAAAGACGATAAAGGTAATTTTCACTAACCGGGACTAAACAACTAACCCAGTTCACCCACGTTAAACGTTTATAACATATGGAATTTGACAATCAATTGTTAAACGTTTACTTCATAAATCATCATTATTATATTTACTGCTGAACATAGGCCTCCCCCAAAGATTGCCACAATGACCGGTACTGCGCCACTCGCATCAAGCGGACTCCTGAGACCTTCACTGTCCACCTTGTGGACACCACGCTGTGCCTTCCACCTGCGAGGCCGCCGCATTGGCCATCGGTTCTACGTGCAATGTGCCCCGCCCACTGCCATTTTAGTTTAGTGATTCGGAGAGCTATGGAGCTATACTTTGGTTCTGCTGCGGATCGTCTCATTTTTAATACGACCTCGCAGAGAGACTCCCACCATAGCCCTCTCCATTGTTTAAGCTTTCTTATGAGGCCCATTCTAAGCGACAACGTTTCAGTACCGTATGTCATCACTCTTTTAAATCTTTGATCAGTGTGTGTTGCCACACTGATCAAATACTTTTGTCTTCAAGAACTGCGGAATATTGGACGAAAAGATGTGTCGTAGCTTCCCAAACGCTGCCCAACCTAGTCGGATTCGATGATTGACCTCTTACTCAAAGTTGGACCTACCTAACTGGGTAGCTTCTCCTAGGTATATTATAGTCGTCTACACCTTCGAGTTTAGTCTCCGATTGTAACGGGAGTTTTCGTCTTATCCATGTTCATCCTAAGACGAACTCGCTCGAAGGCGCTACTGAGGTCAGCTAGCATCGTACTGAAATCTTCCAAGGTCTCAGCCAAGACCACCGTATCATCAGCGAATCGAAGGTGAGTGAGGTACTCGCTGTTTATGTTGATATTGATACTCACCTTTTCCAGTCCAGTCTTAAAGACATCTTCCAGTGTAGCGGTAAACAGATTAGGGGAGATGACACCTCCTTGCCTGACTCCCCGCTGCAGTAGAATATGCTTCAAGCTCTGGTCTTGGAGTCGGATTGACATAGTGGCGCTTTCGTACAAACACCTCAACATTTCGAAATAGCGGTAGTCTACTTGGTATCGTTAAAGAGACTGCAGTACGCCCAGTTTCAATCAAATCGAAGGCCTAGGGAGTTACCATGACGTACTAATGCGATTCAGTTTAGGTTCTCGGAAAGGGGTAGTGATACACGACTCGTATAGCCTTGTCCCTTTCTCTCAACTTAAATTAAACCGCATTAGTACGTCGTGGAAACCCCCCTTATCGTAGTCCACAAACGCTAAACGCTAAACAGAGGGGCATGTTATACCTATTCCTCGGTTTTCTGTATAACATTTACGAAACGCCAATTCGGAAACCGGCTTGTTCGGGAGGCTGGAAGTCATCAAGCCCGTGCAAGACGATTCGTAATGTCTCTTGAAAACATCTTATAAATACTATGGCTCGGAAGTGAGATGGATCGGTAGTTCTTCAATAAGGCGTTGTCACCTGTTTTCAAGAACAGTACCACCACTCTTCTGTTCCATGCCTAAGGCGTTCTCCCTTCCGGAGTTGAACAACTTCTGAAGGGCCATAAGGATTGGTTTACCACCTGGCTTCAGATGCTCAGCTATAATTCCGTCTTCCCCAGACGCCCTGTTATTTTTGAGCTGTTCAAGAGCCATTCTAATATCACATAGGCTGACGTCTCGGATATCCTCTGTATAGTGCCGGGTCAGTCACTTACTTCAAAAGAAATTTATCAATTATCAAATTCCGTGTGAGATAAACGTTTAACCCGGGGTGCTTGGTTAACCCAGGTTGATGAAATTTGCCCTAACAGACATTATGGAGTATTTTGTTTACGCAAAATCGCTAAATTCCCGCAGTAGAAACGTACTGTCAACAAAAAGTCAAAGCAACGTCCCTTTTTTATTCGAGGTACGCGACAGGTGCAATTTTTTACAACTTATTTTTGCATGGAAAGTTCCAAAAAGTATATATTTTTAAAAACTAGAATAAATTTGCTATCTTGTAGTATTTTTTTTATTTTCATATATTTATTTGGTAATACTTATATAACGCAACAATCAAAATAAAAACGGTGATTATTTTACCTTTATACCAATAATTATTTTTTTATGTATGAAAATCCTCATGTTTATTATCAAAAATGAATTCCCCGTGTCTGTTTTATATGAAAATGATACCAAACAATGAATAGTAGGCCTAAAAATTAGACGAAAAAATTTTAAACATAACCCTTCCGATTGCACATTCACCCCCCTCTCCCCTCGTTCAGGGGGGGAATTGGTTTTCCCTCCACATCTAAAAATATTTATTTTTACACCCTCTAGCTCTGGTAAAAATTACAAAACTGTAACTCACAGCGCACAATTTTTTCGATTTGGACCTCTACTACTGGATCCGCGCCTGGCCGAAGGTTTGAGCTAATCAGACAAGTTTTTCTTATTCTTGATTGATTATACATTCACATGCACTGATTTTTACGATAGACTCTTTTGCAATGTAAAATAAGAGTAACAACATATAGCTACAGCTACAAAAAGTATGTCAGTGGTTAAAAAAAGCTTTTACGCAACTGTCGTCATGCGTAGAAATACATATCTAATTTAACCTATACACGGTGCAGAAAATTCTTTCAGACTCCTAAGTGGTGAAGTCGCCATCAGATATATTGAGAAAATAAATGTACTTACGTGAACCAATTTCCGTGACAGTATATTTAACAGCAGCCGATTAAAAATGCCGTGTGGTGACGGCAGTATGAATACCTACATTTGTCACCACCCCAACTCTTTGTGTGGGTGTCGTAAGAGTCGACTAAGGACTATTATTTGATAGAAGATTGATGATGGGCGTCATCATAGTGGACACGTTACTGCGATCGCCAACCCGCTTGACCAACGTGGCGATTATGGGCATTTACCTCCTAATGCGTCTATACGCACAGTTAATAGGAGAGGCCTACGAGCAGTGGACTGAAATAGGCTGATGATGTGTGTGTGAATAAAAAATATGTAGGTTCTTCGAGAGGCATACAAGCACACCAACTTAGCAGTTATTATTAGCTATGGTACTTACATATAGCTCTATATTGGAGGATTTAACTAACCAGAGAACACAATAAACAGCCATACAGTATGCTCATATGCTTTGGTAGAAAAGAAAGCCTGTCAATGGTCACTCCAGGGTCACGTTTTATAAAGTTACAATTTACAATTTCGCTGTTTGCCTCTCTAACGCACGCACATATTGGCTAGAAAGAGAGGCAAACAGCGAAATTGTAAATTGTAACTTTATAAAACGCGACCCAGTTGGTTGAATCCTCTACTAAGGGGATTTAAATAGGCAATCAAAGAAACTTGCATGTAATAAAAAAATAATATATATTGAAAGTCAAAAAATTTAACAATCCAGTGAATGAAATATAACTATGACAATAATACTCGTAGAATAATTGATTCTGTCCATGACATTCTCATGCTCCCTGCATTTTTGATCAGGATTTTATGCAGCTGTATGGAATCTCTACAGCAGTTATATCAGCTGTCAGCTGTGCACATTCTGGCTTCAAATTCTGAAATTAAAAACAACTGATTAGAGTATATAGTTGCATTTTGATATTGTTAACTTGTGCCTGTTAAGGCAAAACTAATAAACCTTATTTTGAATACATAATGCCTAGCTTTTTAATTAAATTATGCACAATATACATCCATTGTACAATGAGCAAAAATAATACAGCCAAATCAATGTTCAGGAAATTAAAATTAAAAAAATGTACCTAAATTATTAACCAAAATTTAATTTCATATAAATTCATCATCAATGTGATTACAAAAGTAATAAACAAAAATTCCCTTTCAACTTCTTGTACTTATTCCCAAAGACCATGACCGCTGGTTAGAAATTGATACTTACTGTTTCGACACCAGTGCTTCTGCCAGTTGGACGGCCGGAGGCTACCCCTCATGTTACTCCACGGGCTGGGGCTTCTTGGTCTAAATTCTGACTTGTTTGCCGCTGAAGTTCCTATTTCAATCTGAAAAATTACATACATGTAAATGATCAAATGTTTCTTTAAACTACTTTTTTTTCCCTAAGTTAGATATGCCTTATATATAATATGATAACATTCCATGGAGCTTTTCATCTATTAGCTACATTTCAAGGATTATAAAGCAACCATAATTATTATTATCTATGAAATTTTATTATAAGTACATTTGTTATGTTGCATAAATGCAACCCTGTCTTAACCCTTGATAGGGTACAGGTCTCAAAAACAACCACCACTGTGACAGTCTTTTTGTTGTATTTTTTTCTTAAGCATATTTTTTTGTACTACAGGATGGATAGAGGCTTGAATCCAGGATTGTTTTGAGTCTTGCCTGTTAAAGGGTTAACTACCTTCCCTTACACCCATGAAACATCAAATTAAAGTATAAATATAACTATTATAGGTGCTATATTTTGGATATTACGTTGAAACCATCTACCACTTTTTCATATAGTTGCCATTTCAATGTATATGTACCTAAATATTAATTTCATTATCTTTGAACTTAAGCTTTCCATATACTTGATTAGAACATTAAACCTACAGTCATTACTTTTTGATTTAGCACAAATGAACATGTATGTATGAAATGTAGGTATGCAAAGTAAGGAAGTGTCTCACAGAAAAACAAATATAATAGCCTACCAATATACAATAATAACCTTAAAACTCGATGCACATACCTATACATGAATACAAACAATGACTTACCGCGTTTTTATTTTCCATCCAAAACACTTTCTTTTGCTAATTCTTGTAGCAACATGCGTAATAAAAATCGTTGAAAAGTTACAAGTAATAATTTCATAAACTTGTTATAAGTCCGTACAGAGCATAATTAAATCACATGTTTTTTACGTATCTTATCTTCCACGGTCCAATTTTCATTTCGTATTCTTGAATTCACTTTTAAGAATGAAATACATCATAAAATTGCAAGTCGTAACATAAAGTTTGCAATTTCCACTAACATAACAATGGCGCCATCGATCATAAGCTGTCAAATTAAAAAAAAAAGTAGTGATGTGCTTACATTTTTGAGCCATATTTGTCAAGACGGCAACATAAGAAATCCAATCGGTAAATTAACGGCTTATTAGTTAATATAGGTTTAGTGAGCGTTTATGAATCAACATTTAGATAAACAGTTCATTAGGCTTAATCAGTGTATTAGTTAATGAACAGATCAAACCTCCATTAAGGAATTTTTATGAATACGGCTGTAAATGTTTAAGCAAATTTTTAGACTGGTTCCTCCTTTATGTTTTTAGAATAATAAATTGTGTATAACTAATACAGTCGCCTCTCGTTAATTCGAATCTCGAAGGACCTATCCAAATATTACGATTTATCGAGAGTTTGAAATATCAAATGGTCGGAAATATGCGGTAAAAAATTAAAGTACGAGGTGTTAAGTAATAATCAACTGTTTTTTTTTTATTAAATGCATTTTTTAACAATATCAAAAGATTAGAAGCACATACATGTACAAACATAATGTTAATTAATTATTCGTTTTCGATTAAGTCCTTCTTTTCAGCAATCGTCAAGCATCTATACTTTCTAGGACTCATAACAAACGTAAACTTTTAATCTGTACACATAACAAAATAACTTAACTGAGTGGCAAACAAATATGTAATTAACAACAAATGCTTGTGCAACTTTTCTAAAATGTAGGATACTTGCCTCTTTAATATCATAACTTTGAATTGGCGAATGTTTGACGCCCACGAGTTCAAATTAACGCGTGGTTTTGTTGTGTAGCTATTAGTTTTTTGTTTGAATTACCAAGTGTTTAAAAATGTATTGATTTTTTTCGAAATAGCAAGAGATCTAGGGAACTCTTGATAACTTCGAATTATAGAGAGGTTCGAATTATCGCAGGTTTGAAATAACGAGAGTCGACTGTACTATTACTCCATAATTTCACTTTTCCGTGACGTCTCAAATTATACCAGTGAATGACTGACAAAATATTGAATGTCCCAAAGTATGACTATGGAACAATAGGATTGGTGTCCCAGTAAATGACATGGCATTGCATCACGTTTTACCATTGATTATCTTAACTGCAGGTACGTTTATGCTACTGGTAAACTTATAAAGGAATAAACTAACTAAAACGAGGTAGATATTTATTAAATGTTGAACAAAACTTTCAATTCCTTTATTAAAACGATTTTTGATATACACAGTAACTACTAAAATACATTTTTTTTTCTTTACATCGTTTGTACTCCCTCTCGATTCTTGCTATTTCTCATATTCAGAGTCGTTTTTAGTCTTCTTACCTAATTTTGTAAATTAAACTTTTTTGGTTTTTACTTTTAAGAAAAATGAGGCAAGTGCCAGCTTTAGTGTCGCTCGCCGAATCAAATTATGTTTATTTACAGTAAGTAAAAGCTTGGTCTTTTTTTTCACGTCGTCATGGGTATATTTAGGTAATTTTAGGGATATGTTTTCATTAAAAAGGCCTGTAACCAATGGATGACACATAGTTATGACCCAACGAATGACATATCACTACATACTGTCATCCACTTCATCTCCATAGAAAAACAGTATATGACACCCATGTCAGACACTACTCACATGACTCATAGAAACTTGTGCTTTTTAGAATAACTAAAATATGCGTTGTGTATCTATAAAATACGATTCAAATAAAGATACATAAAATTACAATTTGAGTGAGTGAATTACATGGGTGTCATCCATTACTAAACGCTATAATTTTGTTCCAGTATATGACATGCGTCTAAAATACTAAACTAATAAAAATAATGCACTTGAAATACACAATATCAATAGATCCTTTTAAAATGTAATAGTTTTAGTAAACAATATCCAAAAATTCGTTAAATCCAGGCTTATATGTTCACTTTTACAATGCAATACCTTAGCAGATTCACTAAGAACACCGACGCACAAACCAACTCGAAGCACCTGCTCGTAAGAACCGTCTCTAAATTTTAAAAAATATTCAAGTTATCGATGAAAGATTTAAAACAAAAATCACACATTGCACTACTATTAGTCTAGATACTGTATTTGGGTCATATTATCAACAGTTTTCTAAATATTTAAATTAATTTGCAAAAAAGTCATTCATTGGTACAGTGTCATCCACTCCTACATTTACCTTAATAAAGAAAAAAAAACCGGCCAAGAGCATGTCGGGCCATACTCAGTTTCAGGGTTCCGTAGTTATTCAAAAACGGCTGGGCCGATTATGTTCGAAACAGTTTTATTTTAAAATATTCTGTAAGCCACTCTTCATGTTTTTTTTCATATTTTTGAACCCACGGATCAAAAGTTAGAGGGGGGGGCACATTTTTTTTATTCAGGAGCGGTTACCTACGAAAATAATGACTTTAGAAAAAAACTTTCTTTCAAGACCCTTTTTTTTTTAAAGACCTATTCAACGATACCCCACACTATAGTATTACAACAAATTAAAAAAATCATCCTCACTTCACCAGTTGGGAAGGTACCCGAAAATCAATTGTTTTTCTAGTTTTTATTCTACCACTTCGTTGGCATGATTAATATGTAGGTATACATGTACCAAATTGCAGATTTCTAGTACTAACGGCCACAAAGGCAATGCTGCGGCCAGACGGACAGACGGCCAGACGGACAAGGCAAAACTATAAAGGTTCCTTGTTTACTACAGAACCCTATTAAAGGATTACTGTTTTTATTCAAGTAGGCCAAGCCAAGTATACTTAACTAGACAATAAAGAAAAATAAATTAACGCGACGCTTTCAGTGCAGCTGACAAATTCCTTCCCTAGACCACAGATATAATAATATTTTTAGTTGACAGATTCACCACGTCGAATATATAGTGAAAATTAATTCTTGTTCTCCGTTTAAGGGCATCTTCATGCAACCAATCAAATTTCACCTTGTATACCTAATCAGATCATTTCTCAAAAAGTTTGTACATAACAAGCGGTAATTGTTTACTGATTTCTTTTTTAGTTATAAAATGTTTCACGATACAATCGTTATTAGTTTTTTTCTAGAACATCTCAAATTAATTAATTAAATATATGCATATTTTTTATTGTTGACGTGTTTTAGACATTAGCCGCAACTGCAAAGCCCACGTCGGATTCAAATCGTACCTCCGGCATTGGTAAACTTCGATATTTTTTCTTTGGTATATGACATCTAAGTCATCTAACATTCAAATTAATTATTTAATTGACATGATATACCTACATAAAAGAATGGAGTGACATAAGTAGGGACATTGAATAATATCTTTCTGTTGGTGCACACGGAAATATACCTTGTCACGGTTTTTAAAATGAGCTTTATCAAATGACAAATAAGGTCTATTTTAAGAGTCGTGACAGGGTAATTTTCTATGAGCACTGCCACATACGGTTTAGATGTAGATATAATATATGACTGACTGTATACCGAATGAGTTTTTGAGATTTACTTTAGGTAAATTCTTTGATTATAAGTCTACATCGACATTTTAGATGTTGTTGAAAATATAATTTTGTATTATGTTATTTGGTGGCGCGAATTGGGGAAGGCCCAAGTCCAGTAGTGGACGACTATGGGCTGATGATGATGATAATTATGTAATTTACCAACAGGTACTTGGCCTACGTGGTTCAAGCAACAAGCTAAGCTTTTCCTAGAGGTCGCGTTTCTGTAATAGGTTCCATGTATTCTGTGTTTAACTCTCCACTCTTGAGCATTTACAATAAAATGCACGCTTAGTATAATAAAAGCAGTTTCTTTTGTTTATTTCGACCGTAATTTATTACAGTCAGGTTTTAATTTATAGTGCAGCAAAATTACACGTATTTTCAATTATTTGCAGATTATAAATTAATAAAATCAGGTAAGTAAAGTAATAAGTACACATTAACGTATCATTAATTCACTAAGCAACATTTTCATGTAGCGTTACTTTTGATAACCTTGTGTCAAAAATTTATTCGATATACGAGTATTAATTAATATACCTACCCATAAATATTGTATTTAAATTCAAATTTATTTTAAACACGTGAATCTCAATATCCTCCATGCCACAGTCAGTTATAGTTTATTAGTAAATTAAATACACGTGATATACCGGTTGTTCCAAGAGTACGGGCTATGAAGGAAAAGTACTTTAAAAGTTATTGATAGACTGTTTTGGCACAAAGAGACTTTATCTTGTTTTTAATAACTAGTATTACTGCATTAATATTTTGTATGACAAATAGCTATTTTTAAAGGTATGAACCAAAATAAAGAAAATGTAATTTTAATCATTAAATCTAGTAATTTTACCCTATTCCTTTATTTTAAGATGCTATGTTACTTTAGAATTATTTATTTAGGTGCATGCTCTAAATTCGCATCATAAATACAGGAGGTGTTTATTTTTTAAACGGTTTTATTTAGCTTACCCCGTTTACGAATGCAAAATTGCGAAGGAACTTTTAAAAATATTGTACAGTCTTATTTGAGCAAAATATCATATCTACGATATTTAAGGTACTTTCCCTTCATGTCCCATACTTTTGGGACGACCTGTATATGAGCATGCCTTGCCTCCAAACTTCTTCACTTTCCAATGAAGAAACTATTTAAAATAAATAGAATAAAAATCGCTAAGAAAACATAAAAAGTATTTATGGTTCTGTAACCAATATTATTCGAATTCGCAAACTTTTTTTGGTCAGTGTGTCACAAGTATTTAACTCGTAACCTGTAAAGCAAAACTTGTTGTTTTTTTTTTCATAAACGGCGTGTTTTGGGTGCCTCAATTTAGTTTTATAGCCAAATTGTTAGAATAGTATATTTATCACTCCACATAATAATATAAACACTTTGAACATCCATCATCATTCATCTTCAAAATAACATTGAGGCTCAATTTAACATTTTTTATTGATACAATTATATTAAAAACAAAACAATCAAAACAGCACAAACGTATTTGACTACTCACTAATTAACTTACATAAATGCCTTTTCTGTCATCTTGACATTTGCGTTTGTTAGAAAGGACGAAAAATAAATTGGTTTTCATAAAATACATTTTCCGTCCTTTCATAGTCTACACACACGCTTACTGGCACTGATTTATGAATCAAGTTTTAGAAAAGATAAGAGTCTTCACAAGTCACCAAGAACAATTTTCCTACCTTTTCCATGATCATAATTTTCACAGTTTAATCTCCCTTACATCGTCAATACATCATCTGCGTTAAGCCAATCCATAAACTTCTGGTTCTGATTTTCTTCTCTCTTCAAACCTTTCTTACCCAACCCATAAGGATACCGGTTAAACGTATGAATGTAATATATACCCGGTTTAGTTTTATCCGTGAACAAATCCATAGTATTTGTCACTCGAGGCTCCCTCTCATAGCATTCACTGTCCCTAGCCTGTTGAACAGAATCACACTGCATTCCCACAAAAATACCAGGATTTATCAGCGCCGAAATCCAAATCAAGTACGGCTTGCTATGACTACACACTATAAGACAGGGTAAGCTCCAAAGATCATTAAATTGATATTCTCCGCCGTTGATATAGAACGACACATGACCAAGAGGAGTTGCTATGCCATAACCGTCTATATTTGCATGTACTGTAAGGACGAAATCAGCGTCCGATGGGTCTAGTCTCTGGTCTGGTCCGAGATGTCTGAAGCAAGGTCCAGAAGGTTCTAAAGCGGTGATGGATGATATGTTTTTGCCGGTCAATTGGCGGTAGGTTTTGGCTGTGAAGCCGGCGGTGTGGCCGCCAAGGCTGAACGTAACCAATTCTAGCTTCTTTGGATCTAGACCTAATGTTGTTAGGTTTGCTAACATCTCGCCTACATGCTTGCCTACTGGTCGAGTCATGCGTGCTGCCCTGAAAACGAAATTGTATAATAAACGAAATTTTTTGCCGCCACGTCAAATACAAAAGCTGTAACTCAAACGCCACGTCAAAAAAATTACAAATCTCAATTGGAGCTTTACGCACGTGCGTGAAGGTTTATATTGCTCTGTAGACCAGGACTTATATATCGGTCCATGGCGGTGAACTTACGCTGCCAATATATCGGTCGTTGGCGTCCAAAAGATTAATAAGGAATGATGTCCTTAATATTTATGTTCAATAGGTGTTGCATAAGCCATTGAAAATCTCAGACGCGGCATAATTATATCCTATTAAATAACTTTTACTATAGGACCCGACCCGAAATTTCGAACAAAAGGTCTGATCCGTATAAAATTATTACACAACCAAAATTTATCACGGTATTTTTTTAATCACACGGTACATTTTATCGTGATTTCGGGATAAATCAAGTAAGTATAATAGTAAGTATAAGTAGTAAGTATAATTTACTCAAAATTACTTATAATTATCCAATTGTATGAGTCATTCTGGGGCGTGTGAGGTTTCAAGTGGCAGGTATACTTGTGTGTCTATAAAACGGTGGCCATAGATTCCTAGGCACGTAGGCACATCGTGTAAATCAAAATATTTCGTCGTATTAATATACAATGTTTAAAATTTATTTCATAAATCAAAAGATCGGTAATTTAAAACGGTATTACTCACAGCGGAAAATGGTTGATGGTGAAATAAAAGTAGTCCAAAATGAGGACATTGTAACCCAATTCCTTGTACAAAGATCCAATTAATCTTGGACCGGGTAGCGCATTCGTCTCAATATATCCAGGTATATAAAGAACCGTCTTTTTAGTAAAATCAACTTCAGGGTTCTTAACTAATCTCTTCATGTGGTAGTAATTATAGTCAGTCCATTTCGCCTCCAGTACGTTGCCTGGCCCTAGAACTGCTATTTTAAGTTGTTCTAAGGTCTTTGGCTTGATGATAGCTGGTTTTGATGATCCAGGACCTGTGAATAATTTACAGTTAGGTATTTAAAATCTCTAAGCATACTAGTTGTCACAAGACTGGGAGACATGAAGGGAAATTACATTAAATATTGTCGGTAGGCTGTTTCGGTAAAAAGCGCTTTGTTTTATTTGAGAATGATACTGCATACATAGTTTTTATTAATAATATTCTTTATAAAAAATACGCATGAGTTTTACCGTTTAGTTATATTTATAGATAATTATGTTTCAAGGATAATTCAATTTCGGCTTTTTATTCATAAGGAGGAGGGAAAAGCGTTGAAAGAAACCCTGACAAAAAAGTTTGGGATCCTAATTTTTAAACGATAATACAATAAAACCGGTTCTAGGAACATAAAGAGCACGTGATACTATTAATAAACGTAAACAAATAATTATGTAGAATTTATTAAAATGTTCCACCGCGGAACTGGTTAGATTTACATGCAGATGTCAAGGCGAAGGTCTGTAACTATTGCGGAACATCTCACATGCTCGTAACAGCCATAAAATTGTGCCTTGTGTCGGAAGTACAAGTAGTATTTGATGCAATGCATACACAAATAGGCTAGAAGTACCTACATATTAGGTGGTTTTAAGTGGTTGGGGAAATTTTTAATAATAAAATAAATGATCTTTATTTTTTTACAAATGTCTAGAATTCCTTTTTGTACCTACATTAAAAAAAATTAAGTAAATTATAGATTAATGATAGGTTGTTATTCATAAAAAGTAATATTTATATAGGTCCACTGAGCATGACATGCTCTTGGCCGGTTTTTTTTGTGAGTTTTGTTTCCATGCGACTATTATAGGTAGGTACTTATTTTAATTCATTTAATTTCGTTATAATGACACGATGCTTAAATAGACCAGGAGTGTACCTATTCGGCTATTTTTAGTGGTCGGGGAAATTAGAATGACAAAGTTAATTAAATGTTTCCTTATTTTTATACAAACTTTGAAAAAAAAAATACACTCTAATTTACATTTAAAATAATGATAGGTGTTGTTTATTTCTAAAAAGTAATATTTACTTATTTAATTTCTCCAAGTTCCGTAAAATTTGTAACAGAACGGTGTAAATTGCTTTCACTATATTTGCGTATTTTGAAACATAGAAATATCACAATTGCTTCCACACTGGGTCATATTCATAAGTTCATAACATTTATTTGCTTTTGAACTAACAAATAAATAGACAAAGATTGATCGTGAAAATAATAATATTTTTTTACAGAATATTTTATGATAGATTTTCCATTAAGTGAATAAAATATACCAATGTTATATTCATACATAATTTCGGACATTTAGACTGGATTTTTAAAAGTTATCCACTCAATTGCTTTTGGTAAATGTGGTTACGAGCTGTCACTCTTATTTTAAATAGGAATAAAGAATACCCAAAGTTTTAAAGCAAATGAGTGGTTATAAACATACCAAAAAAATAAAAGTGTAGTAAAAGACACGTACTTACAATCAGAAAGAAATCCTTTAGATATCCCTTTATCTGATTTCGAATATTCTATTGCTGTTACAGACATAAAAACAGACAGATATAATAATTTCCACATTTTAAAGATATTAATACTTTACGGCACACTTTCTGTTTTGTCTGTAATTTTTTTTATTTTATTTTGATCCACGTGCGGATTGCACAAGGATTGAGTTAAAACTAGCTTCTGACCTTTATCACAATTCAAGTTACTTTATTATAATATTACCAAGTCACCATTCCAAGGCAAGATTTATAATCTAGAGCCCATTTTAAAACAGGCTATTGACGCTAGTTCTTAAATTTCCTCAATAATCTACAGTATGGCCTCGGTAATCTAGTTGGTGACCCTGGTTACAAAGCTAGAACTCCCAGATTCGAATCTCGGCTATGGAAACTCTTTGTGTTCACCAATAGTTGTTTTCACACCACCTAATCGAATACGGGCCTTTTCTTCCCTGCTGGGAGGGATCAAAGTGGCACTTTTCTGTTCAAGGACTTTCTATTGCCAGCCTAAAAAATTACAATGAAATATGAAAATAAACAGTACGTTCATAATTGATAAAAGTTTCTTCTGAATCGATTATGTGCATAAATATTAAATATGAGATATATCTTTTATTTTTCTCATAGGTGGTGTGATAAGCAGTATGAGTCACACGGTATCAAAATTATTTCGTTTTAGACGTTAACGCTTGAATACTTCATTACGCTCAGGATTCCACTTTAGAATCCCGCCCTACGGTCGGGATTCAATTGTGGAATCCGTCGCTCCATTCAGGATTCAATATACGCCCACGCCGGAAATATACCATTTTAATCCCTTGTGACAATCTACTATTCTTAATCATGATTTACATCAGAAGTTATTTTTCAGTTCCCTGCTGCAGTGTTATTAACTAAGGAAACCGCCTTGCTGTCAGCGCTGTGTCAGCGTTGCGGCAGCGTCGAGCCTAAAAATGGTATTCACTAATGTACAGTCGAGGAAATTGAATGTTTAGCACTTTGCGGTTCAAGTTAAATTGGTCGTGTTGTGTGTCGACGTCCAACGTAAAGTGAGCCATAAACTGCTAAATATTCAATTTCCTCGACTGTACTTTAAACGACACTAGTGCTCAGCGACGAATGCGGCGTGAGTTGGAACTACACTGCGTCGAGAGTTTGACGTTTAATGTACGAACTTCGTATACTCTAACGAAAAACAGCGACGAACTCGCCCACAACCTCGCTCACAGCCTCGATTCCTAATGTCAAATAAAACAGCTAGGATTTTAGACAAGGCTGTCTCGACGTCGAGCTCGTTGACTAACGCAGCGTCGAATGTGTGAATAAGAGAATAGGATAGCTGGACATATTAAGGCCTCTCCTTAATTATTATCTATGCGTATGGACGCATTAGACACTGGTCTCACCGCGAGCTGGAGGAAATGGCCATGCTATAATGGCCACGATATAATTGTATTATTTGGCTGTCATTATATTATTATCACATATTTTTAGTGACATGCCCTTGTATGTTTCTAGATTAAATTGTCATTGCTTAATATAATAGCTAATATTTTGTACCTCAGTCTGAATCTAAGTAGTCACATAGCATGTTGATTGTATGTACGCCTGAAAAGGTAGAAATTGGTGATTCTTTTAATGTGTTGGCGTGTAATGTTGCAAGCGTGTTGGCGATCGCAGTAATGTGTCCACTATGATGACGCTGCTGCCCATCATCAATCTTTTATTAAATAATGGCCAGGGACACTTCGATCCCTTAGTCGACTTTTACGACACCCGCAGGAGAAGTTGGGGTGGTGACAAATGTATTCTTACTGCCGTCACCACACGGCCAATCATTACTAAACTATTTAATATAAAATGGAATCCCATTTAATACCAAAATGTATTAGAATTACCCTGAAAATTTTCATCGAATTGAAAAAAAAACATGTAAATACTTAACTTTATCGTCCGATTAACTCCGTGGATATAAAAATAGCAGTATGCTTAGCACATGATTGTAATGTCAGTACGTAACGTCGCCGCGAGATAGATTTTCGATCTTTTACTACCTATATGAAAAAAAGAGTGATGGATAATCTATCTCGCGGCGACATAATTGTCGCACTAATCATGTGCTAAGCCATGATTAAAAAGCCCCCTTTTCCTTACATTTTTGGCGGTGTTTCTAATCTTACAATTTTTTTTGGTAGTATGATTGATTCAGGAATTACAATATAATCTGATGTTAAAAAGTTAGGATATCCTGTAAATATTTGAAAACTATCTTTGAAATCAGCGCGTTTGCAGTATTTTCTATGAGAAGTTACACTCGACCCGGTTCTTGGACCGCGAATGTAGACTAGGTATACCGCGTGTAAATCTAATACGGGCGATAAATTAAACCAGGCATCCAGGCAAATTCATCAGTGTAATCATGGATTAAGAGGTTTTTTTTAAGTTATAATTAATTACTACCCCAAATATTTTTTTTAAGATTTTCGGAGCAGCAATGTAAGTACGAACATGTGTTATTATTGATATGGCAGTTATATCATCTGCTTTTGAAATAAGCTGTCAACGAGCGCTTAATCTGAGTGTGTTGCTCTACATTGTCCGCCGAATTATTTTGTATGGATGATTTTATTGCTCTAATTTTAAGTAAAAGTTATCTGAATGTACGTATTATGTCTTAAACTAACACCTGTTAAGAGCTTCGCCCGTATTAGACTTACACCCTGTATGCTGTGACGTGTAACGAAACATATTAGCGTCATATTTTACGATTATGAATAGGCATTTCTCTTTCTTCTCTTTTTTTATTCGACGAAAAGACCGCCCAGATATTACCCCCCATACTTAAACGAAACTGACGTGTCGTTTAATCCAATCCTGTTTACAACTGGTATAAATCGGGTGTAAATATAGTCGTATTTTACAAATAAATCACGTCATCGTTATGACAAATGGTCGCCGAGTGCGAGTGTTTTAGTTATTTAAAGGCCACTAATAAATTAAGTGATTCATGCACTATCATAATACGATAAACATGTTATTGTAAA